>JBBPBX010052486.1:11470-24190 GCA_038048925.1 Garcialebias charrua
TTGAGCAAGATGAAGTTTGTGTTGTGTTTCTTGAACATGTGCTCAGAAAAGAGGTGGTAAGGAGGCATTTTTTTA
Source organism: Garcialebias charrua (assembly GCA_038048925.1). Lineage (NCBI taxonomy): Eukaryota > Metazoa > Chordata > Actinopteri > Cyprinodontiformes > Rivulidae > Garcialebias > Garcialebias charrua. The sequence continues at coordinate 11,546 of JBBPBX010052486.1, forward strand.
ATTTATCTGGCAACCCTGGGCTCAGCTGTATTCATTGTGCATGCAGCGACTGCATGATCACAGTTACGTCCAAACTGGTGAATACTCTTTGGACCTGGATTTGATTAGTTTTGCTCCTGCATGCTGAAAAAGGGTGAGTAGCAGAAAAACACTCAGCTCTCTGACATTATTTAAATCTGTTGTTAGTGCAGAAAAACTTTGGACTGCAGCCGTCTGTATGTGCAACTTCACACATGGAGAAGTTCACACCTTCGGGGGTGGGGGAGCAGGGATGGGGTTCCCCCGAAAATCTCTCAGAGCTGGTTTGAGAGAATGAGGGTTGTGAATGGCTGCCCTGTATGTCAATCAAATGACAGAATGTTTGATAGGCTGACAAATATTTTTTTAATGTCACGCTGTGATCTACCAGTAGATCACGATCGACGTAATGAGCACCCCTGCTCTAAAAGAACTTGTCCGAGTTGCTACATCCACACACCTTGTGGATCCCTCGGGTCATGTGATCAGCTGCTCCTCAGTGTAAGCTCAGAGGAGACCGTGCTTTTGCTGCTGCAGCTCCTAAACTGTGGAACGAACATCAGACTCTTCCCAAAACCATCTCTTCTCCCTGACCACTGACACATCTGAGACGTTGACTTAATTATTTTAATTTACTTTATGACCTGAATGTCTGATTGTTTTATTATGTGTACAGACAGCACTTTTGTCTTGTGGGTGTTTAACGTGCTCTGTAAATAAAGCTCTTATGGTATATTATGTTATATTATGGTATATTATGGTATGGTGTGGTGTGGTAAACACTTTGGACAGACATCCTCAGAACTGAAGACGCCGTACGTCTCAGAACATGACCATAGCGTGTTTTTACCCGCGGCGTTGCCGACAGACTTTGAACCACGAAGACCACCGGACTCGGAGCAGACTTGATGGCACTGACCGCCTCCTCGTGATTGGCAGCTTGCAGGTCGACGCCCGACACCTGAGAGTGCACGGACATGTGTACATCTTACTGCGAGACTGAACGTGTCAAACGTTTGTGTTCAAAGCAGATTATAATCCAGAAGAAGAGCTGCAGAAACATTCAGATGATCAGTTTCATCTGGTTCTGATCCATAAAACCCTGGAACTGAAAGACCGTGGTCTTCCTCCAGGACTGTACGTGCAGCTATGGGGACCCACTACTGTGATCAGGTGGATCCCTACCTCCAGGATCTTGTCTCCGGTCTTCAGGCACCTGGTTTTGGCAGCGGGGCTGTTTGGCAGAACCTGTTTGATGAAGATCCCTCTTAGTTCCTCTCCGTTCTTCAGACGCTTGATGATGTTCCGACCTCCAACGATGCTCAGACCCAGAGACTGTCCCTCCTCAGGCCACACCTCCACCCTGCAGGGACAAAGACTCCAGTTACGCCCCTGTAGTGATACACCTGTCTTTCTGAGACTCTACTGGACCACACTCTGAACTGTCCAAATGATATACCTTTTCACTGGTCCTCTCAGTGAAACACATTAACACTGTTTTATTCCATTAATTTGAATAAAAGTCAAATTAAATCACAAGAGACTCTCTTATTCTTTTACTTTGTGCTAATTCAAATATAATCAATGCATAACCTTGTGTTATTCGTATGAGCAGTGCTATTTTTCAATATGTTGAATGATCATTGTTCATTTTCATGTGGTGTATTGTTAAATATGTGGACACATGAATGAAAACTAGTCTAAAGTTGAATGGTATGTCAGACTGAACTTATCAGTTTTGTTTAGAAATTAGAAAACAGTAATCAGTTGTTTTCATGAAGCTGGCTCCACAACTCCCTGTCTTCCTCTAAACAATTCTTTCTGTTTCTGACTTTCACCCTGAATCCTGATAACGTCAGTTAAAGCTGCTATCTGCGATTTCTGTATGACCAAAACACTTAGAAAAATGTTGAACAGGGAAATCATTCTGCTCCCTCCCCCTCAGAGCCATATATGGCTGCTCCTCCGTGGTCTGTTGAACTTGACATCAGCTCCGCCTCCTGCTGCATTTTCTCTCGCTGCCGCTGCATATTCTGTGTTTATATGTTAATAAAACGTTCTAAAAAAAAAATAAAACCATGGAGCGCTGGTCCAGCACACCAGAAGACCAGAAAATCTGCAGGGACTCGGGCAGCAACGTAAAACCCGAGTTTAATTCTCTCGTGACAACCTCAGTCATTTCCTCATTCATTGCACTCAGCGGAGGGAGAGGAGGAGGAGGAGGAGGAGGAGGAGGAGGGAGGAGGAGGAGGAGAGGAGGGAGCGATCACTTGACTTTTGGCCAAAAAAACAAAAGAAAACTCCAGATAAGGGATTAAGAAGGGGAATTTAATACATTGTGTCACATATAAAACAGTCCTGCATCGCTTTGAATGAGAACATGCGCAGATGCTCACTGTCTGCGCACTGGGACAGGTGGGGGCGTGAGAAGCTCTGTTGAGGACAACTGGAACGCAGCTTTATTGGCTGATTTAAAACTCTGTTTTTTTATTGGCTGGTTAACCGAGGAGCGCTCTGGTTTTTATAAATGCTTTTATTACCACCGGGAGACGCCAGAGGACTAGTTTTTTTCAGAGATTACCTGTCAAACATCTATCTTTCATTACATAGTGGCAGAGTGAAGAAATATGTTTAAAAAATAAGTTACATACATTAGCTTTAACTTCCTCCCACTGGTCGAACGAACCAATGAGTGTAGTGAGTACTACTGACGTCAAGTTCCCGTTAAAAGTTCAATTTCCTGTTTCTTCCCCAGTCTGCTGGAGAAGTTGAACTACGATGTTTTTCTCCTAAAGCCTCCAGTAGACCTCAGCGTCCTGGCTTTACGCCGCTCTACGCGCGCATTCTGTGCGCACGCGTTCGCTGGCACAGCTCTGCTTTCTTTCTCACGTTAAATGCTCGCGTTTTCGCTCCAAATCCTTGTTGTAATTTGATCAGCTGCGCACGAAGCAGGACAAACTGAGGTCGCTGATTGGTCACTTGCTGACACGCCTACTGAAATGATTGACAGCAAGTGGGACAAGCCGCTGTCTCTGCTCCAGACTGCTGCAGTCTTTCTAACTTCATATGTTAATAAAAACTAATAAAAAGTGGGAAAAAAAACAGGGAGCACTTTTCCTGCAGCCCACAAGGAAATATTTAAAACCTCCCGCAGCCAGGTAGGACATGAATTCATTCATTTCAGTCATGGAGTGAACGGAGGATTAAGCTTTTACTTGACTTTTGGCAAAAAAACAAAACAAAAGTCCTGATCAGCGATAAAGAAGAGGAATTTAATTCATTTGTGTAACATACAAAACAGTCCGGCGCCGGGGAAGTTTATGGTCAGACACCGCGCAAGCGTGCGCCGTCGTAAAAAAAGAGCTTTGCGCGTTCGTGCCCTGAGGGGCTACGCTTTTGCCACAGCGTGCGTACGTCGTACAGAGGCGTACAGGGAGTACGCGCAGGTCTACTGGGCCCTTAAGAGCTAGATGATCGCGGGTCAAACGCTAAAGACCACGTCATCAGCTAATGACTTATAGCATGCTGGCTATAAGTCCACCTTGAGCGTAAAAGCTCCACTTTGAATGAATTTTCCTCTCAAGGAATACGTTCATCTTGAAAATCAACCAGAACAGTGCCGCTACCTTGAGTCAGTCGATGCGGACCTCAGGCGACGCTGAAAAGCGAACACGTTGAAGCCTGCAAAACGTAGCTGGATGGACGATCTGTGCACGTTTAAGGTTGGCCCTACTTTACCGGAGCTTTGGACAGAGAATCTGCGCAAAGGTAAAAAGTCTACCTGAAGTCCAGCGGACGCCTCTCGAAGAGTGTGCTGTATCTGGTTGAAACCAACTTCAAGATAACTACCCTCCATCTTTCTACTCCTCCTAAACTTTCTCTTATCCATTCTGCAAGTAACACTAAGTTAAATAACCTTCAGATATAAGTAATATGTCATCTTAGTTACTTGTTTTCTGTTGTCCCTAATTTAAATCTGCGGACGAGTAAATTATAGGAATTTGATGGATCAATCAGTTGTACATATGTTATGATGTAATTTTATGATTCTGTTAATAAATGGCAGTACTCCTGGAATGCCAACTATAATTAACGCTTCATTGTTACTCATATCCAATCATCTGATCGCAGATTTATTGTTTAATCCGTGAAAAAGAGAACTCGTGATATAATTGATGCTAAGGTTGACAGCCTGTAACACCTGCTCATTCTTACATTTAGTGTACAGTACGGCTCAGTAAATCTGACCGTAGATATACTAATACACCCCTCAGACTCAGAGAGGGGTAACAGGAGACGTTTAACTCTGACCCAGATCCAGACCCAGTCCCAGACCTCATCTCTTTATAAAATAAGACAGAACTTTATTGATCCTGCAGGAAATTGTTATGATCCAGACTCTCAGTTCTAGACAATCAGTTCTGGTGTCCTGAAGGTCTTTATGGTCTGTGTTTCTACATGAACTTTCAGTGACTCCACCCCACATGGTTTACCTGCGGGGGGGTCCCCAGTGGCTGAAGGCGGGGGTCTCCTCCCCCTCCCCCTCCTCCCTCTCAGGCAGGTCACTGTGAACATAAACCAGGTGTTAACAGGCTGCAGGAACCAGCAGGTTTCTGACCCGACAGCTGAAGCTGCTCCTTACCTGTGGCCTCCTCTCACTGGCAGAGAGGCTCCTCCCTGGCTCCGCCTCTTCCTCCTGGCTGTGTCAATCATCCTGACGGACCTCCACAAGAGAAACCAGAACCATCTTATTTTAAACCATCCCCAATAAAAACCTGAATCTCCAGACGATGTCAGAATTTAATTACATTTTGAATTAAATATAATTTGATTTAGTTATGTATGTTATTTTATTTGTAACTGCAGTAGAAAGCAGACGTTTCCTCAGCAGGAGGTTCTGCCTGCTGAGGTTTAAAGTGTTGGATTTGACCTGAAGATGGAGACAGAGGACAGAAAAACAGCTGGAAGGAAGCGTTTGGATCAGAACCAGAGCAGGTTGGTTCTGTTTTCTGCTGTAGGTTTTAATCAAAGCAGCAGTAAAATAAAACTTTTAGATGTTAGAATAAAAAAAAGTTTCTGTTTTTGTAAAAGTGAGCTAAATGATGAAGAGGAGGTACTGATGAAGAGGAGGTACTGACTCGGTGTCGGTGTCGGTCAGAGTGAGTTCTGAGTCGGCCTCCGTGTCTCTGGAGTCTGGCAGAGCTGCACAAACACAGACCTGAATGAATTCTCCAGCAGACGAAGCAGAGTTGAACCGGGTCGGGTCGGTCGTCTCACCCAGAATCAGTTTTCCGACAGACGAGATGCTTTCATGGTCCGAACCGGACTGTTCCTTTTCCTCCTGAGAACCTCGTCTCCACATCTAGAACCAGAAACATCCGATTAGCTGATCCAGAACCATCCCCGGTCAGATCTATGAACGTGACGGGACCAAACCTTCTGCTCCTCTGAAGCTCCGGTGCTGATGGAGGAGGACAGTTTCCACTCCTCCCATGATGGAGGAGCTTTTCTAGCTGGAGATTCCATCTCAATCACCTCCTCCTCCTCTTCATCCACAGCCATCTCTGTGCCCTCCTCTACAGGCAGAGGGTCAAAGGTCAGAGCAGAGGAGTAACGAGGCAGACCTGCATCCAGGATCAGCTCTGGCTCATCTTCTTCCTCCTGATGAAGGGTGGAATGGTCACTGAAGCCCTGGGACAACAAACAGAAATGTCATCGTCATCCTCATCATCATCATCATAGTCACCGTAATCTTTATCATCAATTTTGTCATAATTATAATCTTCAGCATAATCCTCTTTCTCACTATAATCTTCACCGTCATCTTCACCATCGCTGTCATATGGTAAATGGTAAATGGAACTTATTTATATAGCGCTTTCCAGCCCCATATGAGGGGCCCCAAAGCGCTTTACAATACCAACCATCCACCCATTCATACACACATTCATACACCGGTAGTGGCAGACTGCCATGCAAGGCGCCTTCCAGTCCTACCGGGAGCAACTCGGGGTTAAGTGTCTTGCCCAAGGACACAACGACACATGGTGTGGGGAACCGGGATTCGAACCTCCAACCTTCCGATCGGGGGACGACTGCCATTACCACTACGCCACGGCCGCCCCTTTCATCAGTGTTTTAAAAAAAAAATTTTTATCAGAAAACTTCCTTTTAATAGAATGTCTGATAGTGAATAGAAAATATGGACATGGCATCCATACAGACAATTCTATAATCTTACAAGACTCCAAACACAGCATACACTAGTTTAACAGGCTCCGCCCACAGCATACACCAGTTTAACAGGCTCCGCCCACAGCATACACCAGTTTAACAGGCTCCGCCCACAGCATACACCAGTTTAACAGGCTCCGCCCACATCATACACCAGTTTAACAGGCTCCGCCCACATCATACACCAGTTTAACAGGCTCCGCCTATAGCATACACCAGTTTTACAGGCTCCGCCCACAGCATACACCAGTTTTACAGGCTCTGCCCACAGCATACACCAGTTTTACAGGCTCCGCCCACAGCATACACCAGTTTTACAGGCTCCGCCCACAGCATACACCAGTTTTACAGGCTCCGTCCACAGCAATACACCAGTTTAACAGGCTCCGCCCACAGCAATACACCAGTTTAACAGGCTCCACCTAGATCATACACTAGTTTAACAGGCTCCGCCCACAGCATACACCAGTTTAACAGGCTCCGCCCACAGCATACACCAGTTTAACAGGCTCCGCCCACAGCATAAACCAGTTTAACACAGCATTCACCAGTTTAACAGGCTCCGCCCACCGCATTCACCAGTTTAACAGGCTCCACCCACATCATACAACAGTTTAACAGGCTAAGCCCACAGCATATTCCAGTTTAACAGGCTCCGCCCACAGCATACACCAGTTTAACAAGCTCCACCCATAGCATACAACAGCTTAACAGGCCAAGCCCACAGCATATTCCAGTTTAACAGGCTCCGCCCACAGCATACACCAGTTTAACAGAAACTGGACAATCAAACACTAAAACAACAGTTTCTCATTCTGAACATCCCAGTGTGGACTTCTGAAACTGGAACTGGTCAGTTGTTGCTGGTTTTTGGTCTTATTTAGAATCTGTGGGTCAGGTGCTGTGTGGTGGGCGTTAAACTTTATTCCTGAATTCTTGAAGCCTTTCTGGACCCGGAAACAGAATCATTCTGCAGGAATTAGTCCTGGTGCTTTTTAAAACTGGGTCATTGTTGTTAAATATCTGTAGATGAGAAACGTCCTCCTTCCCACTTCAAGACCTCAGAGACCTCAGAGACCTCTGAGACCTCAGAGACTCAAGACCTCAGAGACCTCAGAGACTGACTGTTAGGGACTTCAGTCCAGCCCGGCTCAGGACCTCAGAGTCAGGACGTCAGAGTCCAGCCTGGCTCAGGACTACATTGAAGAAACAACTAAGAAAAGGATAACAGAAGTATAACCCTCCCCCGTGATGAGACGCGCTGCAGGTTTTGACTTTCAGCTGCTGACAGGAACAGAGTGAAGCTCGGGACTCTGAAACTGCACGTCACACTAAATCTAAAAGTTGGAACATTAGCCTTCATCCTGGATCACATAAAGGTTCTGCCGGGCTCCCCAAAGAGCCTCTCTCAGCAGATACTGGGGGATATCCTGCTCTTTACATTATGATGCAGACATTAGCGCGTGTCGGGAAATATTAATGACAACACTTAGGCTAATTTCCACAGGCCGAGCCACGTCTTCAAGGACTCTGCTCGTCTTTTTTAATTTGGGCCTGGGAAGCGGGCCCATCCGGGCCGTATAATGGGGTGAGGAGCAGTCGGTGGCGCTGGAGAACTCATAACGCTAACAGCATGTTCCGCAGACGGATGAGTTGGCTGTGACTGCCCCGCTTCATATTCTGAAGATTTAAAGACATTTAATGTCTCCGCCATTAGACAATGAGGACAGCAGAGACACCCAGCTGCAGGTTTTACTGTCTGCAGGGACATATGGAGATCGAAGGTAGGACAGGGACACGTCACACTGTACAAAGACGCAACGCACTGCAAAAACTCTCACTGCGAGAAGACAGGTCTCACTGTGCAAAGACATGTCTCACTACAGTATATGTAAAAAAGATCATGTGAATGTGACGGCTCTAGCAGGTCTGGTGGATCTGAGGGGTCTAACAGGTCTGGTGGATCTGAGGGGTCTAGCAGGTCTGGTGGATCTGAGGGGTCTAACAGGTCTGGTGGATCTGAGGGGTCTAACAGGTCTGGTGGATCTGAGGGGTCTAGCAGGTCTGGTGGATCTGAGGGGTCTAACAGGTCTGGTGGATCTGAGGGGTCTAGCAGGTCTGGTGGATCTGAGGGGTCTAACAGGTCTGGTGGATCTGAGGGGTCTAACAGGTCTGGTGGATCTGAGGGGTCTAACAGGTCTGGTGGATCTGAGGGGTCTAACAGGTCTGGTGGATCTGAGGGGTCTAACAGGTCTGGTGGATCTGAGGGGTCTAACAGGTCTGGTGGATCTGAGGGGTCTAACAGGTCTGGTGGATCTGAGGGGTCTAACAGGTCTGGTGGATCTGAGGGGTCTAACAGGTCTGGTGGATCTGAGGGGTCTAACAGGTCTGGTGGATCTGAGGGGTCTAGCAGGTCTGGTGGATCTGAGGGGTCTAACAGGTCTGGTGGATCTGAGGGGTCTAACTGGTCTGGTGGATCTGAGGGGTCTAACTGGTCTGGTGGATCTGAGGGGTCTCAAAGATAAGCTGCAAATAGACCAGTTCAAATAAAGGAGAAGACTGAGAGGTCTACAGTCTCTGAAGGGTTCATCCATCCATCCATCCATTAGCTTTACCCGCTTCTTCCATTTTGGGTTACGGGGTCGCCGGCGCCCATGTCCAGCAATCACTGTGTGAGGGGCGGGGGACACCCTGGACAGGTCTCCAGTCCATCACAGGGACACACAACCATTCACTCTCTCACTCATCTAGGGACAATTTAGAGTTACCATCAGTCTAACATGCATGTTTTTGGGCTGTGGGCCCGGAGTACCCAGAGAAAACCCACGCATGCACGGAGAGAACATGCAAACTCCACCCAGAAAGGCCCCCAGCCCAGGATTTGAACCAGGGACCTGCTCACTGAGAGACAGCCACCGTGCTGCCCCTCTCTGAAGGGTTCAGTTTCTGGTAAACTAATAAGGAACTGAACATCAGGACCTGAACGCAGAAACTTTGGTATAAAAACTGAAAAATATTCTGCTCAAATGTTGACGAGAACCAAAACAACAAACATCCACCATCTTACCATAAAACACAAGAACTCAGAACTTCCTCTGTCCTAATCTGCTCTGTTGGAACTAGACTTTTATTCTGAAGTTGAGCTTCAGAGTAAGGGTATTTACTCTGAGTTTTATCATGTCTTCCCGTTTCCTACTGACCCTCAAACCCTAACCATCAAAGGTTTGATCAAGGACAACATGAAGGATCTATGGGGCGGCCATGATGGAAATTTTATTTTTTTTTTTTTATAGAAAAAACAAGTACAAAAAAAACTTACAATGTCAAACAAGGCTCGAGACTTAAGGCATGCATAGCACAAAAGAGAATAAAGGCACATAAACAAAAACAAAAATGTGTCTTGGGCAGCTTACAACAGAAATTCGTTACAGATTGTTTTAGTTTTTAAAGCTTTGGCATTAGTACAGTACTTTAAAGTAGATAAGTAAGAGGAAATATAATTAGAAAACACTATAAATCTAGCCCTGATGCATGCTCAATAATCCAGGTAGAAAAATCTAAAAAAGCTAAGTCTGGTCCTCTGGACATTCAAAAAACAAAAAAACAAAACAAAGCAAAAAATTGTAGAAACGTTTCGTCTTTCGTCCGAAAGACTTCCTCAGTCTGAGGTGCTGGGTTCAGCTCAGTCTTATAAATAGCACCCTCTCACAGTGTTACACAACCAGTTGGCTGATGACAGCCTGAAACCAGCTGCTCACATGATCAAGGAGGACCATCAGCCTAACAATGGATCGTTAGCACCCTGATGGTTGTTTGCTATTCACAGAGGGCTGAGTGATACCAGCAATCACAGCATTGTAGGAGGGGGACAGTTGAACTCGGAGGCCTCCACCCCTGTTTAATGATGGGCGGTTTCTTTTCACAAAGATGGCCTCCTTTACTCCTCTCTCAAACCATCGTTCCTCTCTATCAAGGATGTGAACATCTTCATCCCTGAAAGAGTGACCGCTGGCCTGGAGATGAGTGTAGACTGCAGAGTCCTGACCTGATGATGTTGATCTTCTGTGCTGGGCCATCCTTTTGGCCAGTGGCTGTTTAGTTTCCCCGATATAAGACTGATCACAGCCCTCCTGACACTGAACAGCATACACAATATTACTCTGTTTGTGCCGGGGGACTGGATCTTTGGGATGAACCAGTCTTTGCCGTAATGTATTTTGGGGTTTAAAAGCCACTGGGACGTTGTGTTTAGAAAATAAACGTCTCAGTTTCTCTGAAACTCCCGCAACATACGGAATGACCACTGGTCTGGGTCTGGGTTCCTTCTTTTCACCTGATGGCTGGCTGGAGTCCTGTTTGGGTTTCTTCTCTGCTTTCAGGAAGGCCCAGTTAGGATATCCACATTTCTCTAGAGCCTGTTTTGTGTGTGATTTCTCCTTCTGTCTGGCTCCTGAGTTAGTGGGGACGCTGTCTGCTCTGTGGTACAGAGTCCTGATGACTCCTAACTTGTGCTCCAGAGGGTGATGGGAGTCAAACTGTAAATACTGGTCTGTGTGGGTGGGTTTGCGGTACACCTCAGTTTGCAAATTTCCTCTATCAGAAACTGAGACCTCACAGTCCAAGAAAGCCAACCTGCCATTTCTTACATCTTCTCGTGTGAACTTGATATATTTATCCACAGAGTTGATGTGATCAGTGAAATGTTGGACTTCCTGAGATTTAATTTTAACCCAGGTGTCATCAACATACCTGAACCAATGACTTGGTGGTCTCCCCGTAAAGGATGTCAAGGCTCTCTTTTCTACCTCCTCCATGTACAGGTTGGCAACAATAGGAGAAACTGGAGACCCCATAGCACATCCATGTTTCTGCCTATAATATTGCTCCCCATATGTGAAGTAGGTTGACTGCAGGCACAGTTTCAAGAGTTGACACAGTTGCTCTGTGGAAAGCGTGGTTCTGCTGTTCAGAGTGGTGTCTGATTTTAACCTTAAACAGACCACCTCTACTGCTTCATCAACAGGAATGCACGTAAAGAGTGATGTAACATCAAAAGAGACCATTGTTTCATCAGTCTCCATGATGACATCCCTCACCTTATCCACAAAGTCCATGGTGTTCTGTATGTGGTGTTCTGAGCTGCCAACTAAAGGGATGAGTACAGATGCCAGATATTTGGAAACATTGTAAGTGACAGAGTTAATCATGCTAACAATTGGTCTTAAAGGTACACCTTGTTTGTGGATTTTGGGTAAACCATACAGACTTGGCGTGGCCTCCCCTGGGTACAGTCTGTGGTACAGAATATTGTCAATAGCCTTGTCCTGCTTCAAAATTTTCAGGCAATCTATCAACTTCTTCTTGTAACCACTTCCTGGATCTCTTTTCAGCGGTTCATAAGTGGTTAAGTCACTAAGGAGTGACATAACTTTCTCATGATAGTCTTTCTGGTTCAAAATCACTGTGCACCTTCCTTTGTCTGCTGGGAGAATTATGATGTTTTTGTCCTTGCTAAGCGTAGTGAGTGCATCCCTCTCTTCTCTACTGATGTTGGAAGGTGGTGGTTTAGCATTACTGAGACAGGCTGAAACTTTGACTCTGAGTTGTTCTGCTTCAAAGTCTTTAATTTTGTTGTTACGGATGGCTGACTCAGTGGCTGTGATCATCTCCACCAGTGGAATTCTACTTGGTGCCACTGCAAAGTTTAGCCCCCTGGCAAGAATCTCTGTCTCCGGCTGGGTGAGCTGTCTGTCAGATAAATTCTTCACCCACTTTTCTGTCTCCCCGGCATGTAACTGTGTATCGGAGTGTTGTCTTACACTGAATGTGTTGTTGTTGGAATTGTTATGGTGTTGACGAGTTATCAGTGAGTTAAATTTGTTTTGTTGTCGAGTCTTGGACTTGACATGCTGTGCTAAGCGTGCCCGATCTGTACAGTCCATCACTTGCTGAAGTGTGGTCTGATCTAGGCACGTTGTTAGTTTTTGATAAATTTGCTCTTCTTTGGCCTTCAAGGCCTCAATGGTAAAATTGGTCTGTCTTACCCGTTCATTCAGCAGCTGCGTCTGTGCCTTCTGAAGGATGTTGCTTGCCCGGTGCCCGCTGACCGATGAATTCAGTTCCAGGCTCTTAGGAATAATGCCACTTTGTCTGCATCTAAGGTTGAATCGCAAGTGGTTCCTGTAGTCCGCCCTCTTCCTAGCTGTTTTCTCAAACTCTCTAACAAGTTTGAGGCAATCCTGGCCAAAGTGGTTCAAAATACCCTGATGCATGCTCAATAATCCAGGTAGAAAAATCTAAAAAAGCTAAGTCTGGTCCTCTGGACATTCAAAAAACAAAAAAAACAAAACAAAGCAAAAAATTGTAGAAACGTTTCGTCTTTCGTCCGAAAGA
>JBBPBX010052487.1:9003-24189 GCA_038048925.1 Garcialebias charrua
ATATATATATATATATATATATAGTATATATATATACGTATATATATATATATATATATATATATATATATATATATATATATATATATAGGGCGGCCGTGGTGTAGTGGTAATGGCAGTCGTCTCCCGATCGGAAAGTTGGCGGTTCGACTCCCGGGACCCGCACCATGTGTCGTTGTGTCCTTGGGCAAGACACTTAACCCTGAGTTGCTCCCGGTAGGACTGGAAAGCACCTTGCATGGTAGTCTGCCGCCACCGGTTTATGAATGTGTGTAGCATTCAATATATGTGTAGCACTTTGAGATTTTCAGTAATGAAAAGTGCGTTATAAATTGAATTAATTATTATTATTATTATTATTACCGAACCGTTTCGGTACAGCACGTTCGGTTCGGTCCACCTATGTACCGTTTCGGTTATTTTTTTACTCATTGAACGTTAATATATGCGCCACGGAACAAAATTTCCTGGGCGTGTTTCAGCACGGAGCTATTATTGCGTAACACGTGTAGCATTAGCCATTAGCTTCTCGTTGCGGCCTCCTGTTTGGGAACGTTGTCTTTCTTGTTAAAAGACAAGCACACAAAGCTGTGTGTGGAAGTTGTTTCACAAGACTGGATCTGCAGCAGCAACACGTCTAACATGAACGCGCTGGAAACGACTTAATCCGAACATGAACGAAGAAACAGCAGCTTGTTACAAACAGCGCTAACAACAGCTGCATTTAAACTACTTCAGCAGGTAATTCAGAGCAGTCCAGAGCAATAACACATGCGGTATGAGTTTTTAAATCTCTGAATCTAAGTCTGAATGTTGTTTTATGCGCAGTTGATCCTCGCTATGAGACATCCATCACGTCAAAGTCAAAAAGTTCAGCTCTTTATGAAAAAACTAAAACTGATATTGTCAACGAATCTTGGAGCAGATTAAAGCCCTTCCATGATGATGAGTGAGAGATTCAACCGTTCAAGAAGAGGTCTTATTTTTTTGTTGTAATTTTTTATTTTCATAGATTCCCAAGGAAGTATACGTTACATAACTTTTAAGTATTTAACAGAAAAACGTCCAATATAAAAAGTCACTATATCACAAAATGAACGTCGCCATTTAAAATACATTGGACAATTATAGCATTGTCTTATGAAAGTGAAGACAAAATTTCAACTTCACTTCCCTGAGAAAATTTATAATGTAATTAGTAAATAGTGTGAAAAAAAGAACAAATTTAAAAAGTAAAAAAGCAACCCATACATAGCGATAAATAAAACAAAATAAATAAATAAAGTAAAATAAACAAAAATAAACAAAACATACAAAAAATAAAAAAAACAATGTTGAATGGTTAAACTAAGGAGAGTGGATTATCTGGGTGATTTTATCAAGTTTGTTTTCAAAAAATGAAATCAATTCTTTTAAGTTTTACATAGTCCACCCAATTCTGCCACCACTGACAGAATTGTTCAGTCTTGTAGTTGAGAAAGGCTGTTATTTTTTCCATTTTATATATATTAAATGTTATGTCGATCCAGTCATCTAAGGTAGGTTTGTCTTGTGATAACCATTTTCTTGTAATGTTTTTCTTACTTGCTGTTAATAAAATAGTCATCAAATATTTGTTTTTTTTAAGACTCTTGAGGAATTATGCCAAAATACATAAGCTTGATTTCCAAAGGAATGTTCTGCTTGAAAATTTCTTGTAAGGCACTATGTAACTCTTTCCAATAATCTTTTATAATTGGGCAGTCCCAAAAGACATGATAATGGTTTGCATTTTGATTTCCACATTTTCTCCAGCATATAGGAGGATTTCCATCATAGTGGCTTTTCTGAGCAGGTGTGATAAAGAATCTTACTAAAATTTTCCATCCAAATTCTTGCCATTGTAAGGATTTATTATGTCCATTGGTTTCTCCACATTAGTGTCCATTCCTCCTCTGTTATTGTTAAATTGCCCTCACTTTCCCATCTTGCTTTAATGTATAGTGTTGAATTGTTTTTTAGATCTGTTAAGTTTTTATATATAAGCGAAATAATTTTCCCTGTGATATTTGATTTGTAGACATTAATTAAGATTTCCATTAGGTTTGTATTCTTATCAGTAATTGGCTCAATTTTTTGATTAACAAAGTTTCTTATTTGTAAATATCGATAAAAGTCCTGCTTGTCCAGAGAATATTTCCTCTTAAGAGTTTCAAAATCATCTAAGATTTTGTTGTTCATTATTGTACATAAAGCAGTAATCCCTTTGGAGGTCCAGTTCTTAAACCTGGCATCCAGTTTGTTTGGAGTGAAATCTGAAACATATGCAATCCATTTTATGGCCGCTAGGCCGTGCTGTAGTGCATTTTTTTTTTTTACAATATTTTTCCACACACTAAGAGTTGTTTTAACCCTTGCATAAGTGGGGTCAAAAATGACCCCGAGGGTTGTTATTCTTCAAAATCTCTGAAACTAAAATATTTTACTCTTCCATATTCCAGATATTCCTCATAAAACATGTTTGTGACTTCAAGACTTTTGAATTTTTTTAAATGTTTTTATACATTTTCAGAAATTGCAGTTTTTGTGTCACTACCCCAGTTTTTCATGAGTGGGGTCAAAAATGACCCCAATCATTTCCTATAGAATCTCAAGGGTTTGCTTTGGGAACCTTTGATTCTTACCAACTTTAACTGTCAAGATACATTTTCTGTCTCATTTACACATCTGATACCTGCAGTCTCACCACTAGGAGGTCAGTTTGACACAGCAGCATACATGTATTATCTTCATTTACCAACTACATGACTTTACTGATAGAATATCCTGTTAGTCAACAAAGTAGACACTCAGAGCTAACTACAAAATAATGTTAGTACCTAAGCTAGCTAACATTACACTAGCTTAGTAAGCCAGCTGATATTACTGGATTTGTTGTGTAGAAACTCACTGTATTCATAATCCCTTGCAACAAATGCAAACCTGTTGGATAACCAACCTGTATTACTGTATATATTATTATATATATTATATTATACATATATATTATTTTAAAAATCTGTATGCCTCTTTTGTGATTGTCTATTGTTGTTGCTGTTGTCCAATGTTGTCATAGTCCTTTGTTGAAACAAGGTCTCATGTTTGTCTGTTTTATGTTTTCTCATCTAAACTATCATGGCTATTTGGAAGACAGCAATACCCGAAGACCTTGCTCGAGATATGATCCTGAACGGATGGGATGAAGAACCCATCAGTGGTACTGACTCAGGATCTGGCATCTTGAATGTAGAGCAGGGGTGCTCGTTAGGTAAATCGCGATCTACTGGTAGATCTCTGAGGTAGTACTGGTAGATCGCAGTGTGACATTAAAAAAATAATTGTCAGCCTATCAAACATCTTGTCACTTGATGGATATACAGGGCAGCCATTCACAGCCCTCATTCTCTCAAACCAGGTCTGAGAGATTTTCGGGGAAACCCCATCCCCGCTCTCCCACCCCCGAAGGTGTGAATTCTCCGTATGTGAAGTTGCACATACAGACGGCTGTAGTCCAAAGTTGTTTTGCACTAACAACAGATTTTAAATAACGTTAGAGAGCTGAGTGCTTTTCTGCTACTCACCCTTTTTCAGCATGCAGGAGCAAAACTAATCAAATCCAGGGTCCAAAGAGACGTTATTCACCAGTTTGGACATAACTGTGATCATGCAGTCACTGCATGCACAATGAATACAGCTGAGCCCAGGGTTGCCAGATACAAAAATGCCTTACTTACCACCTCCTTTTCTGAGCACATGTTCAAGAAACACAAAACAAACTTCATCTTGCTCAAGATGAGAGTTCTGCAATGGAGTTAAATTCAAAGCAGTCTGCTCTTCAAACAAATAGTGTTAAATTATTATTTTATCTATGAATGTTTCTGTTAAATTATTATTTTGTATAAATGTTTCTGTTCAGTGCCCTGAGATTACTTCTTTTGTGAATTGACGCTATATAAATAAACTGAATTGAATTGAATCTTAGAACATCTTTACTCAGCAAACACAACAGTTTAGGTCAAAATACTATCATTTTAAAGCCACATTACTATAGTTCATGATTTCTTCTCTGGCAACCCGACTGACATGAAAACTACAGCATTTGTCATGTAAACCAGCTTATTTTTTGTTTATCACTCCCAATAAACATTGAAAAATCACTAATGTTTCCACAGGGTGTTTTCGTGTAAACGGGGCCTTATAATAGGTAGATCACTTTGACTTGATCATTTCAAAAGTAGCTCGCATGCTGAAAAAGTCTGAACACCCCTGATGTAGAGGATACAGATTATTGTCCACCTGGACATGTCAGGCTGTCTGGAAACCAACTTGCCTCTGCTGAACAAGATCAGTCAGACATGGAGGAGTCCTCGAGACTTCCAAAGAGGGAATGGATATTGTGTCCAACAGAATGAGCCATGAGGGCTCTTACTAGGCAGAGTTATCTCCCACTCAGGCTAAAACACCAAGCCACAATTTACTGAGAAGTCGGTCAGGGCCTGCACCTGGGTTTACCAAATTTGTTACAAGTTCAAAGGTTGAAGGAAGGCTCTGAAACGAATGTGCAAGTTATTGCAGGTTTATTATACATATGAGCATAAACCTTGCAGCTGCAAACAGACCTCTCACCGATCACAAGTTCCAACAAACGAACCTTCGAAGGCGGACCACGGTTTTATACCCCCAGATGACGTCATCGCCTCGTGGGACCAATCCTGGGACCGGACCGCCTTGGAAACGCCCTGGAACTTCCTTGGGACTGCCCTACTCTGTAACGTGATCCGCCTCTCAGACAATAAGCTACCAGCTTTATATGTAAACTTCAAGTGTTAGGTCTGTTGTATTGTGCAGGCGTGTAACTGAAAAACTCTTCCCTATTGAAAATAAAACCCGGAAATAAAGGTTCCACCTTGAATATATTTCACATTACATGGCAGAATTTAAGTGAACATAAATCATAGAACATAATATGAATGTGGAATACTAATAGAAATATATTTCAATTCCCCTTTTGACATGACAAACATGTTAACAAAAACCTATATGTACTATGTGTGAATGCAATTAAGAACTGGATACACATTGGAAATCTCTAACATTCCCAACCCGTAGTAATCCTACATCTAAGTTACAAGTTACCCATCCAGAGTATAAAACCCCTTATATAAAAATAAGCATCAATACTAAATGGTAATAAAACTACGTAATAAAATATATGGTAACTGTCAGAGCTTATATGCTGGAAACGCAATACAAAACTAACAAAGCTAAGGAAAATAAATGTAAGAAAAAACAAACAAAGAAATCAAACAAAAACAAAGAATAAAAACAAAACAAACAAAAACAAAGAATAAAAATAAAACAAACAAAAAAACAAACAACAAATAAACGTAATAAGAAATAAACAAAACAAACAAGAAAAGTAAGAAAAAATAAACAAAAACAAACAAAAACAAAACAAATGTAAAAACAAACCCATAAAACAAATAAAAATAAAAACAAAAACAATAAAATCAAACGGACTGCCCCTCCTATCAAAAGTCACGTCTCAAGTGTGTGGAATCTATATTTCTGTTATGTATTACCCTTAGCAAAGAATATGAACTAGGGTTGTAGCCAGGTCAGGCCATTTCATCTTCATCGTCTTCATCTTCTTCATCATATACACCTGTAAGGGAGAAACCCTCTCCTGCCTGAACAGCCATCTGATAGGAAGGCAGTTTAGGAAACCTATCGTCAACTGCGCTACTGATGCACTTCAGACAAAAATGCCTCACATAAGGAACGCAGCAGCATCCACAACAAATTAACATAACCACAAATGCAAATATTGTAATCACAGCTGTGACGACAACAGCTCTCCATTTCCCAAAAGTAGAGATGAACCACTCAGAGGGTTCTGAACTCCAGAGCTTTCAGCTAGCTCCTCAGACAGAGATTTCAAACCATCCAGAGCTCTTGTAAATGAACCATCTGGACTTGTGTTATTTGGGATGAAAGTACAACACTCTTGCCCAAACATGGAACAGACACCTTCTCTCTCTGCCAGCAAAAAATCCACAGCTAATCTAGTTTGATAAGCCATCAAGGATGTTGTTGCAAGCTGCTGATGAGCGCCCTCAAGTGCATCTCTTGTCAAATTATTCAGCCTCTGAACATTAAAATGAACGTAATTAATCCTGGCCACGTTTTTATTTACAGTAATAGATGGAATCATAGACTCAAAACCAGCTGCAACAGGATCAACTAATTTGTATTCATCTGGGACCCCTGTGGGACTCCGATTGCGTTAATGTACGCTGGAGAATCTACATACAGATCAAAGTCACGCTTTCTCCTCTCAAACTCACCAATCACATGCGTACTTCTCCTGAAAGTTTCCAAATCCTGTCCTGTTAAATTCACCATCTTAATTGGAGAAATTAAAGAAACAAGTGTACAGATTCCTGACCATCTTGGATACAATGTACTTCTCAAAGTTCTCCCACCACAAAACCAGTAGACATCTGCACGTGCTACAGATAATCTCGTCATGTTGGTCCAAGCTGAAACATCCACATTCAACTTACACCAACTTGAATCAATATCACCTACAGATATACCTCCTTGAATTTTCCTAACTAGACAAGGGTAAGAGTTTCTCACTGGAGTGAAAACAGGTGGGATTGCATCTCTGGGGGCCATGGGAAAATATTTATCCAAACCTTTGCAACTATCAGAGGGATTTTCCTTCATATGTAGTTCCAACATGCAGTGAAAACATGAATCACTTGAAAGAGGTGATGTCATCATCAAGCATGCCTTCTCCAGGTCGGGGAGGAGGTCCTGCCCCAAGTGGAGGAGTTTAAGTATCTCGGGGTCTTGTTCACGAATGAGGGAAAACTGGAGCATGAGATCGATAGGCGGATAGGTGCAGCGTCCACAGTGAAGCGGGCGCTGTACCGGTCTGTCGTGGTGAAGAGAGAGCTGAGTCAAAAGGCAAAGCTCTCAATTTACCGATCGATCTATGTTCCTACCCTCATCTATGGTCATGAGCTCTGGGTTATGACCGAAAGAACGAGATCTCGGATACAAGCGGCTGAAATGAGTTTTCTCCGCAGGGTGTCTGGACTCTCCCTTAGAGATAGGGTGAGAAGCTCAGTCATCCGGGAGGGACTCGGAGTAGAGCCGCTGCTTCTCCACATCGAGAGGAGCCAGTTGAGGTGGCTCGGGCATCTGGTTAGGATGCCTCCTGGACGCCTCCCTGGTGAGGTGTTCCGGGCATGTCCCACCGGGAGGAGACCCAGAGGAAGACCCAGGACACGCTGGAGGGACTATGTTTCTCGGCTGGCCTGGGAACGCCTTGGGATTCCCCCAGAGGAGCTGCTCCATGTGGCTGGGGAGAGGGAAGTCTGGGCCTCCCTACTTAGGCTGCTACCCCCGCGCCCCGACCCCGGATAAGTGGAAGAAAATGGATGGATGGATGGATGGATGGATGTCATCATTAATAATGCTGGCCTGGCCTTCGCACAAACAACGCAATCTTTATACTTCACTTGTTCTGCTGCATTTTCAACATACTCTATCCAGTAATTTTGTTGTGTGAAACCTGTCTCCAGAGCCAACTTTTCTTCATATGTCACATCTGTCATATAAGACACCTCTTGGTCTGATTCAATCTGACTTTCCTCCCTCTGAACCACATTTATCCTGAACGGACTTGTTGGATCTTTGCCAGAAACATGAACTCCCAGTATATAAGTGTCACTATCCTGCCTCTGAGGATTCTTTAAAGTCAAAATCAAAGAATTACATGTATTTTGTGCTAGACACCTGGTGCTTTTAGTATGATCTTGTATGATTGACAAGCGTTCCTGTAACGGATACTTCCCTCTTCTCGCTTTTTCTGGTCTGTAACCCCAATCAGCAGGCCCTGAATTACACAACACATTATTCCAGTCCCCGCAATTCATGTCATGCCCATAAGTCACACAAATATACTTCACTGCCCAAACAAATGACTCCTGCCTCGCACCACAATACATCACAGAGCAAAGGTCAAATTTAACTGATGCAGTCACCCCAAATGTGAAGTTAAACTGTAGGAAATTAACTATCATGGATCTCTTTGATCTGCTAATGTCAGAGTCTGGGTGTATCTGAATCTGAACATCTGCAACCTCTGTTCCATCTTCCCCTCTTCTGAGCAAGAAGTTAGGGTCCTCATCAAAAGATCTGTTGACATTGTCGTGAACAACTTCAGGGAAGCCTATGCCCGTCACAGAACAGTATCATGTCTGGCTGGTCTAAAGGACATGTTTGTGACTTCAAGCCTTTTGAATTTTTTTAAATGTTTTTATACATTTTCAGAAATTGCAGTTTTTGTGTCACTACCCCAGTTTTTCATGAGTGGGGTCAAAAATGACCCCAATCATTTCCTATAGAATCTCAAGGGTTTGCTTTGGGAACCTTTGATTCTTACCAACTTTAACTGTCAAGATACATTTTCTGTCTCATTTACACATCTGATACCTGCAGTCTCACCACTAGGAGGTCAGTTTGACACAGCAGCATACATGTATTATCTTCATTTACCAACTACATGACTTTACTGATAGAATATCCTGTTAGTCAACAAAGTAGACACTCAGAGCTAACTACAAAATAATGTTAGTACCTAAGCTAGCTAACATTACACTAGCTTAGTAAGCCAGCTGATATTACTGGATTTGTTGTGTAGAAACTCACTGTATTCATAATCCCTTGCAACAAATGCAAACCTGTTGGATAACCAACCTGTATTACTGTATATATTATTATATATATTATATTATACATATATATTATTTTAAAAATCTGTATGCCTCTTTTGTGATTGTCTATTGTTGTTGCTGTTGTCCAATGTTGTCATAGTCCTTTGTTGAAACAAGGTCTCATGTTTGTCTGTTTTATGTTTTCTCATCTAAACTATCATGGCTATTTGGAAGACAGCAATACCCGAAGACCTTGCTCGAGATATGATCCTGAACGGATGGGATGAAGAACCCATCAGTGGTACTGACTCAGGATCTGGCATCTTGAATGTAGAGCAGGGGTGCTCGTTAGGTAAATCGCGATCTACTGGTAGATCTCTGAGGTAGTACTGGTAGATCGCAGTGTGACATTAAAAAAATAATTGTCAGCCTATCAAACATCTTGTCACTTGATGGATATACAGGGCAGCCATTCACAGCCCTCATTCTCTCAAACCAGGTCTGAGAGATTTTCGGGGAAACCCCATCCCCGCTCTCCCACCCCCGAAGGTGTGAATTCTCCGTATGTGAAGTTGCACATACAGACGGCTGTAGTCCAAAGTTGTTTTGCACTAACAGATTTTAAATAACGTTAGAGAGCTGAGTGCTTTTCTGCTACTCACCCTTTTTCAGCATGCAGGAGCAAAACTAATCAAATCCAGGGTCCAAAGAGACGTTATTCACCAGTTTGGACATAACTGTGATCATGCAGTCACTGCATGCACAATGAATACAGCTGAGCCCAGGGTTGCCAGATACAAAAATGCCTTACTTACCACCTCCTTTTCTGAGCACATGTTCAAGAAACACAAAACAAACTTCATCTTGCTCAAGATGAGAGTTCTGCAATGGAGTTAAATTCAAAGCAGTCTGCTCTTCAAACAAATAGTGTTAAATTATTATTTTATCTATGAATGTTTCTGTTAAATTATTATTTTGTATAAATGTTTCTGTTCAGTGCCCTGAGATTACTTCTTTTGTGAATTGACGCTATATAAATAAACTGAATTGAATTGAATCTTAGAACATCTTTACTCAGCAAACACAACAGTTTAGGTCAAAATACTATCATTTTAAAGCCACATTACTATAGTTCATGATTTCTTATCTGGCAACCCGACTGACATGAAAACTACAGCATTTGTCATGTAAACCAGCTTATTTTTTGTTTATCACTCCCAATAAACATTGAAAAATCACTAATGTTTCCACAGGGTGTTTTCGTGTAAACGGGGCCTTATAATAGGTAGATCACTTTGACTTGATCATTTCAAAAGTAGCTCGCATGCTGAAAAAGTCTGAACACCCCTGATGTAGAGGATACAGATTATTGTCCACCTGGACATGTCAGGCTGTCTGGAAACCAACTTGCCTCTGCTGAACAAGATCAGTCAGACATGGAGGAGTCCTCGAGACTTCCAAAGAGGGAATGGATATTGTGTCCAACAGAATGAGCCATGAGGGCTCTTACTAGGCAGAGTTATCTCCCACTCAGGCTAAAACACCAAGCCACAATTTACTGAGAAGTCGGTCAGGGCCTGCACCTGGGTTTACCAAATTTGTTACAAGTTCAAAGGTTGAAGGAAGGCTCTGAAACGAATGTGCAAGTTATTGCAGGTTTATTATACATATGAGCATAAACCTTGCAGCTGCAAACAGACCTCTCACCGATCACAAGTTCCAACAAACGAACCTTCGAAGGCGGACCACGGTTTTATACCCCCAGATGACGTCATCGCCTCGTGGGACCAATCCTGGGACCGGACCGCCTTGGAAACGCCCTGGAACTTCCTTGGGACTGCCCTACTCTGTAACGTGATCCGCCTCTCAGACAATAAGCTACCAGCTTTATATGTAAACTTCAAGTGTTAGGTCTGTTGTATTGTGCAGGCGTGTAACTGAAAAACTCTTCCCTATTGAAAATAAAACCCGGAAATAAAGGTTCCACCTTGAATATATTTCACATTACATGGCAGAATTTAAGTGAACATAAATCATAGAACATAATATGAATGTGGAATACTAATAGAAATATATTTCAATTCCCCTTTTGACATGACAAACATGTTAACAAAAACCTATATGTACTATGTGTGAATGCAATTAAGAACTGGATACACATTGGAAATCTCTAACATTCCCAACCCGTAGTAATCCTACATCTAAGTTACAAGTTACCCATCCAGAGTATAAAACCCCTTATATAAAAATAAGCATCAATACTAAATGGTAATAAAACTACGTAATAAAATATATGGTAACTGTCAGAGCTTATATGCTGGAAACGCAATACAAAACTAACAAAGCTAAGGAAAATAAATGTAAGAAAAAACAAACAAAGAAATCAAACAAAAACAAAGAATAAAAACAAAACAAACAAAAACAAAGAATAAAAATAAAACAAACAAAAAAACAAACAACAAATAAACGTAATAAGAAATAAACAAAACAAACAAGAAAAGTAAGAAAAAATAAACAAAAACAAACAAAAACAAAACAAATGTAAAAACAAACCCATAAAACAAATAAAAATAAAAACAAAAACAATAAAATCAAACGGACTGCCCCTCCTATCAAAAGTCACGTCTCAAGTGTGTGGAATCTATATTTCTGTTATGTATTACCCTTAGCAAAGAATATGAACTAGGGTTGTAGCCAGGTCAGGCCATTTCATCTTCATCGTCTTCATCTTCTTCATCATATACACCTGTAAGGGAGAAACCCTCTCCTGCCTGAACAGCCATCTGATAGGAAGGCAGTTTAGGAAACCTATCGTCAACTGCGCTACTGATGCACTTCAGACAAAAATGCCTCACATAAGGAACGCAGCAGCATCCACAACAAATTAACATAACCACAAATGCAAATATTGTAATCACAGCTGTGACGACAACAGCTCTCCATTTCCCAAAAGTAGAGATGAACCACTCAGAGGGTTCTGAACTCCAGAGCTTTCAGCTAGCTCCTCAGACAGAGATTTCAAACCATCCAGAGCTCTTGTAAATGAACCATCTGGACTTGTGTTATTTGGGATGAAAGTACAACACTCTTGCCCAAACATGGAACAGACACCTTCTCTCTCTGCCAGCAAAAAATCCACAGCTAATCTAGTTTGATAAGCCATCAAGGATGTTGTTGCAAGCTGCTGATGAGCGCCCTCAAGTGCATCTCTTGTCAAATTATTCAGCCTCTGACAGAGGTGGGTAGGAACGCGTTACATTTACTCCGTTACATTTACTTAAGTAACTTTTTGAGAAAATTGTACTTGTGAGAGTAGTTTAAATGTGAAATACTTATACTTTTACTTGAGTAAATTTTAGGGGAGGAAACTGCAACTTTTACTCCGTTACTATGGGCTTTCTGCCGATCGCTACCGTTACTTTTTGTTTAAAATATATAAAAACATTTGCGGCAAATTTATTGCGTTACTTATTGTCACCTGACATGTAACCAATCAAGTGAAGCCAACCAGTCACGTGACCACAACAAACTCTCCACGCAGCCGGCGCAGGCCAGTGACGTTGAGATTCTGGACTCGGTTTGAGATGAAAGCGGTTTGAGAGAAAGACGTTCGGACGGTTCCTGAAAGAATGGCGACAGAAGCTGGCGAAGCGAATTCAGAGCACCTCTGGCCTCACATACGATCTATGTTCACCTTTCAGTCGTCTAAAAAGAACAGTTACATCATGCGCTGTCAGCTGTGTCTGCCAAAACTTGTAGATGTTTCAGCCTACATGAACTCGACGTCAAATTTGAGAAAACACGTTGCGGTAAGTTTACCTTTATTTTTTTCTTTTTGTGTGTGTAATGATGTCAGCTCTATTACAACAGCATGCATAACTTTAAAACTGTGTATGATGTGACTATTGAATGTTACGTGGTGTGTTGCTAAAAACGTGTTCACACTCTGTGAGCACACATGAGCAAAATGCTAATGTAGCTAAAAACAAACGGTTTGCTAAATAATGGGACGGCTGGTGGAAGATGTAGCTACACATGCTAACAGTCCCCTCAGATTTTTAAAGTCACAAACCTCCAATAAGTGTCTTAGTGGAACACAATTTGTTAAGTGTCCTTGGGTGTCCTGAAAGGCGCTTTTAAATAAAATGATTATTATTATTACAATTGATTCATACAGGACTAGTAGGAAACAAACCAAAATTCATAAAACGTCACAGTATTATACTATTTATCTAAAAAAATGTTCAATACAGAAACAACTGGACTTAATTTGTAACAGAAGACGTTTTGCTCTTCATCCGAGGAGCTTTCTCAATTCAATTCAAAACCAGTTTTTATCAGTTACATCAAATAGCCAAAGCAAAATCTTACATTCCAAAATGGATCGGGTTTTAAGCATCCAGACACTGGAACAATCTGTTCATTGATATTCAGCCAGAAGATAGCTATTCGCACTAAATAACTTTATTTGTATAGCACCTTCCTACAATGCCTTGTATTGACCAAGGTGCTTAACAGGACAGAAAATATAAAAACCGGTACAATAAATCAGTGAAAATAAAATAAAAGCAACAGCAATAAAATGAGGCAATGGAAATAAAAATGCTACATACTAAAATACCAAAGTAATAAAAGTTACACACTGAAAGCTTTTTTGAACAAGTGAGTCTTCAGTCTGGTTTTGAACAGAGTCAGATCAGAGGTGGCACGCAGGCAGCTCAAGGGGGAGGCTGTTCCAGGCTTTTGAGCCGGCAACAATAAAGGACTGGTCTCCCCATTGTTTGTACCTTGAGAATGTGAAGAGCCACTCAGCTCCTGTTGAATAGCAAGCAGCCATCAGTGGGCAGATGTCCTCTGTTTACATGTGAGTAGTAGCTAGTTTCTGGAAGTCAGCAGTAACTGGTTAAACTACTTTTTTTACTGAGTTTTTGCAGCTCCTCAGATGAAATGTTTCAACAAAGAAGAATCCGTTCAGAAGACCTGATCCTTGTTAGATTTGTTTGATCTGAATTATTGAGCAGCATCAGGACATAAACTCTTCATGATGCTCCTGATTTAAAAAGGCTTCTTCTTGTAACTTTTCAGGGAAAAAAAGTATATTTGAATTTGTTGTTATCCAGTTATGATTGCGGTTTTGGGCTTGAAAGTATCTTTTTCTCTCTCTAAAATAAACTAAAAACATTTTGCCCTGGCAAACTGCTTTGGTTTCATATTTGAACATTACAGTACAAACTAGGGCTTTTTAAAATCATTATTATTAACTCAATGCTTTGGCATGTCTTTGAAAATGTAATAGGTTTATCTGAAATGTTTGATGTGTGGATTATATATTCTTATTCTGTTTTATTTATTTATTTATTTATTTGTGAACAGAGGATCCACTCGAACAGCTTGATGAAATACACTGAGTTGGTAGATTCCAACAAGAAGCGAAAATCCTCCTCCTCTGATGAGCCACCGATGAAGAGTGTGAGAATCTTCTGTGCACATGGGCTTCCTCCTGCCAACACTACGTTGCAAGACAAGGAAGAAGCTTGTATCATCTTGCAAAGTGTGTGCACCTCTCATCGATGCCCTGCTGGATGGGATCTTAAAATCTGGTAAATATAAAAACATCAGTGTGTGTGTGCACATAACAAAACATTACATACACATGCTGCATAAGTGTAGTAATTCTTTGCAAAAATGTTTTTAAAGGTCTCAACTACATCAAGGATCACTTGGACACTAACATGACAACAGCACAAACAGCAGCCACTCTGATGAAGAAGACTTCTTTGGATCCATTAAGACCAGAAAATCAGGAGAGCTGGAGAGGTATCTTTCATGTCCATCCACTGGAGGTATGGCTCTGTTACACTCTTTTCCTCAAATCAAGCGGTTGTCACTCAAAGTCAACACAAGTCTTCCAGCACCTGCAGCTTGTGAGAGACTCTTTATTCATGCAGGACTCCTTTTAACTGCTAAGAGATCACAGCTTCACTGCAAAAACCTTGAGGGCCAGCTACGGTACTCTTAAAGCTTAACAGTCACATTATTGAATAATGTTTCATTGAGTTTATGCTGTCAGTTGTTCTACTGATTAAGTTCAGGAATACACAGTCCTTTGCCTGATGTGTAGGACTGTGTTTCAGTTTATACTTAAACAGTTAGTTCTGTTTATAGGATGTCAAAATGTAAGAAAATGAGTTCCAACTGGTAGAAACAAAGTTTTGCAGAAAGTTTATTAATACAGTATTTAGCTGAATTATTTTGGATACAGTTACCTTTGTGTTTTTTATTTATTTTTATTTATAACAATGTAAAAGATAAGTGGTTTATTTCTAAATCCTTTTGCCTTTGTGTTTTTATTTATAACAATGTATATTCAGTCTCATTAAAAGTTATGTTTCCTTGTAAATACATTTGCATGTTATAATTTAATGACACGAGATGGTAC
>JBBPBX010052488.1:0-11078 GCA_038048925.1 Garcialebias charrua
ACCCTACACGGCAAAATACGACCAAAAAGTAAGTAATTAAATTGTTTTGGTGCACAGTACTCATGGTGTTATTGTGTATTTACACAGTTTAGAGTGTGCATGCATTTCCTGAACGTAAGTAAATCGTTTTGATGACGTTTTGCGTGTAATATGTGCGCAACTTCAGGAGGAGCAAAAACGTTTGTTTATGTGTGAACAGTGCGCGCGAAGTTAGTCCGAGCTTTGTGAATTTAATTTAGACAATATAATCATCCTGCTGCAGAGGAGGGAGGGATGGGGGACGAGTTGAAGAAGTGGCTGCAGATACTTCTACTAGCATATTTAGCTCCATCACGGTGAAGCAATGAACAATCTGAAAACAATCTGAAAAGCTCTGAAACAGGTGGAGCACGTTCTTATTTATCTTGAAGCAGACACAGAGCCCAGCTAAAAAGTCTTAAAGTCCTCCTTCTCTGAGTCTGGCTCTAAGTTTCAGCATCAGGTGGACCAGCAGGTTGTTCATGCTGCAGGGCAAGACAGGTCATGCTGCTGCAATACTGTGGAATAAATGCTGATAATTGTTTTACTAACTTTAATTAAATTTGTAATGATAGTGTGCACTTACTGTTTTTAGTTTGGAGCAAGCCTGGATAGATTTTTTTTACTCAGTGCAGCAGCTCCTACAGATTAAAGTCCTCTAAATAGCTTCATTTCATTTTCAGAGTTTCTATCGGCCAAATTGTGACATCAGATGTTTAGAAGATTCTTCCCAATGGACAAAGTGGATTCTACCTGCAGGTGAGTAAATGTTGTAAGTTACAATATATGAATTATTGGGGGAATGGTGGTGCAGAGGTCAGAGAAGGTGGGCCTGTGATTGGAAAGTCTCGGGTTCAACTCCTGGTACTGTCAACATCAAAATGTGGATGGAAAATGTGAAACACCCACACCTGCCTCCACCCTCATTTGCCCCACTCTGGGCCCTTGAGCAAGGCCCTTAACCCCCACCATCTGCTCCCTAAACAAGTCTCTCTTAAAAATGAGTTCTCGTGACTTCAGTGAGACTACTCACATTCCACTCCTGTTTGGTGTCAGTCAGACACCATTGCACGACTACAACTGGTCCAGAACGCAGCAGCTCGATTTTTAACCAGTACAGACAAAAGAGAGCACATTACACCAGTCTTGACCTCCCTGCACTGGTTCATCTTCGAATCCAGTTCAAAATTCTCCTGTATGTCTACAAATCGCTGAACAGTCCCCACCCCCCATCTCTGTTCTCTGAGGTCAGCGGACCAGTTACTTCTCACAGTTCCACTCGTCTTAAGGTCAGAGGAGACAGGGCCTTCTCTGTAGCAGGTCCAAGACTCTGGAATGAGTTACCTCTGCTCGTCAGACAGGCCCCCTCCCTCTCAGTTTTCAAATCCCGTTTAAAGACTCACTACTATTCAGTAGCTTTCAACACCAGATGATCTGTGTTTGAACCTGTTTGCTTCACACAGGTTGGTCGTTATATTTATTATCTGCAACGTTTTTATGTCTAAATTCCGTTTTTTTACTTCATTGTGTGTGTTGCCTGTTGTTTGTTTGTTTGTTTGTACAGCACTTTGGTTGGCCTTGTCGCTATTTTAAGTGCTCTATAAATAAAATGGCATGGTATGGGTATCTGTATAAATAAAGGGTAAATGAAAAAAAAGAAATTAAATTATGTGACAGATATTTTCAACCTTCATTAAAACGTGTTGTACATTTATTCTTCCAGGTTCAGCTGACAGACGTGCCTGGAGCTGCAGAGCTGCTCGCTGGTTGACTGGACACCAACAGAACATCTGGAGTTGGACATTTCTTTTGACAAAGACTTTACAGATACACAGATGAAACTCCTCCAGAATTTTAACTTTTCAAACATGCTTCCAGCCTTGGTAGATGAATTTGTTGCAAAGAAGATGCAGCGCTGCCACAAACACTGCATTTTAAAGATATTAAGGTAAGTACATACACAACACATCAAGAGCACTGTATGAAGCTAGGGAGAAAATAACAACCTTAATTGTTGTTGTTTTTTACAAACCGGATTCCAAAATAGTTGGGACACTAAACAAATTTTGAATAAAAACTGAATGCAATGATGTGGAGGTGCCAACATCTAATACAGTATTTTATTCAGAATAGAACACAAATCACAGATCAAAAGTTTAAACTGAGAGAATGTATCATTTTAAGTGAAAAATATGTTGTTTCAAGATTTCATGGCGTCAACAAATCCCAAAAAAGTTGGGACACTAAAAAAATTGTGAATAAAAACTGAATGCAATGATGTGGAGGTGCCAACATCTAGTATTTTATTCAGAATAGAACACAAATCACAGATAAAAAAGTTTAATCTGAGAGAATGTATCATTTTGAGGGAAAAATATGTTGTTTCAAAATTTCATGGCATCAACAAATCCCCAAAAAAGTTGGGACAAGTCCATTTTTACCACTGTGTGGCATCCCCCCTTCTTCTTACAACACTCAACAGACGTCTGGGGACAGAGGAGACCAGTTTCTCAAGTTTAGAAATAGGAATGCTCTACATTCATGTCTAATACAGGCCTCTAACTGTTCAATCGTCTTGGGCCTTCTTTGTCACACCTTCCTCTTTATGATGCACCAAATGTTCTCTATAGGTGAAAGATCTGGACTGCAGGCTGGACATTTCAGTACCGGATCCTTCTCCTACGTAGCCATGATGTTGTGATTGCTGCAGAATGTGGTCTGGCATTATCTTGTTGAAAAATGCAGGGTCTTCCCTGAAAGAGATGACGTCTAGATGGAGCATATGTTGTTCTAGAACCTGAACATAGTTCTCTGCATTAATGGTGCCTTTCCAGACATGCAAGCTGCCCATGCCACAAGCGCTCATGCAACCCCATACCATCAGTGATGCAGGCTTCTGAACGGAGCGTTGATAACAACTTGGGCTATCCTTGTCCTCTCTGGTCCGGATGACATGGCGTCCCAGTGTTCCATAAAGAACTTCAAATCGTGACTCATCTGACACAGAACAGTCTTCCATTTTGCCACACTCCATTTTAAATGACCCCTGGCCCAGTGCAAACGTCTGAGCTTGTGGAGCTTGCTTAGAAATGGCTTCCTCTTTGCACTGTAGAGTTTCAGCTGCAACGGTGGATTGTGTTCACTGACAATGCTTTCTGGAAGTATTCCTGAGCCCATTCTGTTATTTCCTTGACAGTGGCATTCCTGTTTGAGGTGCAGTGACGTTTAAGGGCCCGGAGATCACGAGCATCCAGTAGAGTTTTACGGCCTTGACCCTTACGCACAGCGATTGTTCCAGATTCTCTGAATCTTTTGATGATGTTATGCACGGTTGATGATGATAACTTAAAAGTCTTTGCTATTTTACGCTGGGTAACACCATTCTGGTATTGCTGCACTATCTTTCTGCGCAACAATGGTGGAATTGGTGATCCTCTTACCATCTTGGCTTCTGAGAGACACTGACACTCTGAGAAGCTCTTTTTATACCCAATCATGTTGTCAATTGACCTAATTAGTGTTAATTGGTCTTCCAGCTGTTCGTTATATGCTCAATTTCCTTTTTCCAGCCACTTATTGCTACTTGTCCCAACTTTTTTGGGATTTGTTGACACTGTGAAATTTTGAATCAACATATTTTTCCTTTAAAATGTTACATTTACTCAGATTAAACTTTTGATCTGTCATCTATGTTCTATTACGAATAAAATATTGACATTTGCCATCTCCACATCATTGCATTCAGTTTTTATTCACAATTTGTTTAGTGTCCCAACTTTTTTGGAATCCGGTTTGTAGTATTATTTTCATTCATTCATTCAACCTTTATCTTTATTATCTTGTAATGCTCTTTGGACAATGCAAGTTGTTGCTGGAAGGTCCTATTTAAATAAAGGTTTTTATTGTTATTCCTGTTAACAATATCTTGCTGTATCGTGCCTTCTTCCAAAGACTTTTTGTATAAAACTTGTGTGCTGATGAAATGAAAATGAAGGTGTTAGTAACATTGTACAATGATCTGACAGGATAAATGCTAACTCAGAGTGTCATACAGCTGTTAAACTGCTACTCAGTGTCATACAGCTGTTACACTGCTAGTAAGGGTGTCATACAGCTGTTGAACTGCTAGTAAGGGTGTCATACAGCTGTTGAACTGCTAGTAAGGATGTCATACAGCTGTTACACTGCTAGTAAGGGTGTCATACAAGTGTTATTGTTATTATGACATACACAATTGAAAAAAGTACCGGTACTTTGTCCAAAAAAGCAGATGCAGCATTTTCGATTTCCGTCCCCACCAACTTTCAACACAAAGTTACTCCCTTGTCCCTCGCCACTTTGTGGTTCGACTTAAGCAGACTCGCTCTTTTTCAACAATCGTCAACTTTAATATTACTCACGTGATTGGGACGGTACGGAATAAAAAGTTAACAAAAAATGCTTTGGACAGGTGCCACCATTTTGTAGTTGTCTTTCAATAATCCTATACTGTAACACCAATAAAAAGAACAACACTACCCAGAAGCCAACATTGCTTCCAGCCGCATCTTTTTGTTGAAGGGAAAGTTTTGCAACTCAGTCAGAAGTAACGATCTATTAAACTCACAGAACTGGCAGAAAACTAACAAATAATCCTGCAGCTCAATTATCCACGTGCCCATCCACATGCACATAACCTGGACGAGGCGGCATGCTTCATCGCTGCAGGGGCAGTTTGCAGAACAGGAACCTAGCCAGACCAGAACCGAGCTACTGTTCTGCAGAGCTGGTAAGTAAAATTTTGCAGCACTGTAAAGTACATATAACGCATGTTGCTAAAATTACGTAGGTTTAAGAGTTTAGAACATTGCAAGAGGGTGAGAAGGATTTATAAAACCTTTATATAGGCCTATATATACTAAAATAAATATGGAGTTCCTACTTGCGGTTTTCCAGTTTCCTCCCATCCATCCATCCATCCATTTTCGTCCGCTTATCCGGGGTCGGGTCGCGGGGGTAGCAGCCTAAGTAGGGAGGCCCAGACTTCCCTCTCCCCAGCCACTTGGAGCAGCTCCTCTGGGGGAATCCCAAGGCGTTCCCAGGCCAGCCGAGAAACATAGTCCCTCCAGCGCGTCCTGGGTCTTCCTCTGGGTCTCCTCCCGGTGGGACATGCCCGGAACACCTCACCAGGGAGGCGTCCAGGAGGCATCCTAACCAGATGCCCGAGCCACCTCAACTGGCTCCTCTCGATGTGGAGAAGCAGCGGCTCTACTCCGAGTCCCTCCCGGATGACTGAGCTTCTCACCCTATCTCTAAGGGAGAGTCCAGCCACCCTGCGGAGAAAACTCATTTCAGCCGCTTGTATCCGAGATCTTGTTCTTTCGGTCACAACCCAAAGCTCATGACCATAGATGAGGGTGGGAACGTAGATCGATCGGTAAATTGAGAGCTTTGCCTTTCGACTCAGCTCTCTCTTCACCACGACAGACCGGTACAGCGCCCGCTTCACTGCGGACGCTGCACCTATCCGCCTATCGATCTCACGCTCCAGTTTTCCCTCATTCGTGAACAAGACCCCGAGATACTTAAACTCCTCCACTTGGGGCAGGACCTCCTCCCCGACCCGGAGAGGGCATGCTACCCTTTTCCGGCTCAAGACCATGGCCTCGGATTTGGAGGAACTGATCCTCATCCCGGCCGCATCACACTCGGCTGCAAACCGCTCCAGTGAAAGCTGTAGATCACGATCTGATGAAGCCAATAGGACCACATCATCTGCAAAAAACAGAGAAGCGATTCTAAGGCCACCAAAACGGATCCTCTCAACACCTTGGCTGCGCCTAGAAATTCTGTCCATAAAAGTTATGAACAGAATCGGTGACAAAGGGCAACCTTGGCGGAGTCCAACTCTCACTGGAAACGAGCCTGACTTACTGCCGGCAATGCGGACCAAGCTCTGACACCGGTCGTACAGGGACCTAACAGCCCATATCAATGGGCCTGGTACCCCATACTCCCGGAGTACCCCCCACAGAACCCCCCGAGGGACGCGGTCGAATGCCTTTTCCAAGTCCACAAAGCACATGTAAACTGGTTGGGCAAACTCCCACGCGCCCTCCAGGACCCTGCTGAGGGTGTAGAGCTGGTCCAGTGTTCCACGACCAGCACGAAAACCACACTGCTCCTCCTGAATCCGAGGTTCGACTATCCGATGGACCCTCCTCTCCAGAACCCCTGAATAGACCTTACCAGGGAGGCTTAAGAGTGTGATCCCCCTATAGTTGGAACACACCCTACGGTCCCCCTTTTTGAATAGGGGAACCACCACCCCAGTCTGCCAATCCAAGGGAACTGCCCCTGATGTCCACGCGATATTGCAGAGATAAGCCAACACAACCCCACAACAGTTTCCCTCCCACAGACAAAAAACATGCATGTTAGGCTGATTGGTAACTCTAAATTATCCCTAGGTGAGAGTGAGCGAGTGAATGTTTGTTTGTCTCCTTTGTCTCTGTGTCCTTGTGATGGACTGGAGACCTGTCCAGGGTGTCCCCCACTTTTTGCACAGTGATGGCTGGACATGGGCACAAGCGACCTCCACAACCAAAAAGAAAGAAGTGGATAAAGATAATGGATGGATGGATATTTTGTAGTTTTAACACATGACGGGGTGTCTGTGTAACAAAACCTCTGTGTTAATCCAGGGACTACTGTACAGGTGGTCCCCAACTTACGACAGAGTTCCGTTCCTACGCCCGTTCGTAACACGAAAATCGTCGTAAGTCGAAATACACACACACACCACCCCATATACTGTACACATACAGTACATGTACGGTACTATACAGTTACCAAGCACTTTGCCTATCCTAACACAGTACTCTACATAATTATCAAAAAACACATACAGTACATTTGGAGCCATAATGAAGGAAAAAAGAGTTAATTTCTTACTGGGAGCTGGTCAATTCTTCCTCCATCTATTATCATGTTAGCTCGTGCACATCCGAGCTCCTGCAGCTTCACACGGTCCACAGCAATTACAGCAACATCTGTTAGCATGTGCTCAGCTGTAGCATAAACCTCAGCTCCAAAACATAAGGTCTCTTTATTTCCACGCGCGGTCTAGCAGTCCAGAATTAGCATATTAGCCCCTCCCTCCTGCTCTGCTCCTGTCTCTCCTGTAAGTTTCAAGCTCCCCCGCCCTCCCTCCTGTAAGTTTCGTTTCAGTATTATCTGGTGTAAAGGCACATAAACCACATAACTCGAACAATGCTTTTCAATGGGAGGGCGTTCATAACCGTGAAACGTCGTAACTCGAGACACTCGTAACCCGGGGACTACCTGTAATTGGTTTTGGCTTCAAAACAGTTCAAATTTTGTATTTTTTATCTCAGAAAAGAAAATATAAATAAGGAAATATGATGGTTTTTCTAAGAAGAAACTAAGGGTACCAATACTAAAGAGTACTTTGTAGTTCAAATTGATTTGAAACAGTGTTCATAGTTTTATAAGCCAGTGTTTTTCAACCACTGTCCCGCGGCACACTACTGTGCCGCGAGTGATCATCAGGTGTGTCGTGGAAATTATCCAATTTTCGTTAACTGGTCTAAAAAGATTTTTTGGAAACAAATTAATTATCTATGTTCGGCCGTACGCCGCTCTACGCCGTTCGTACGCAGAGGCACATGCGTATCCCCGTAGGGCATGTACGTGCAAAACTCAATTTTTACGACCGCGAACGCAAGTGCGTTGTCGCACAATTAACTGCCCGGCGCCTGACTGTTTTGTATGTGACATAGATGCATTAAATTCCCCTTCTTCATCACTGATCTGGCCTTTTTTAGTGCTTTAGAGCTGTTTTAATGTTTAAATGGTTACTGTTGCATCGAGGGACTGAGAGAAATGCAATTTCAATCCTGTGTATGTCCTATACATATTGCAGTTCTGACAATAAAGTTGACTTTGACTTTTCTTTAGTTTTTTTGCCAAAAGTCAAGTGATCGCTTCCTCCCCCGCTGACTCCATGACTGAAATCATGAGGAAATGAATGAATTTGTCATGAGCGAATTAAACTCAGGTTCAACGTGGTTGCGCGAGGTTCTGCAGATTTCCTGTCTGATGTGTGGGTTGCAGGACCAGTGATCCCTGTTTTTAGTTTATTTTTTAGAATTTTTTTATTAACATATAAACACAGAACACCGCAACAGAAGCTGCCGGCTCTCGCATTTTTTTTTCCCACCCGACCTGTCAATCAATTCAGTAGGCGTGTCAGCAACAGTGTTGCCAGATAGAGTCCAGGTTTTCCAGCCCAAAATTCTGTTAAAGACCGCCCAAAACCCACCCAATCAGAAAGTGTCACGTGACACATCACATACAACATCCTCCTGATGGTGTGCAATAATCCAAGCAGGGGGAAAAAAAAGTTAAATTAGGTCCTCTGGATGGGTTAAAAATTGTAGAAACGTTTCCTCTTTTATCCAACAGACTTTTTCGTAGTATCTTTGTTTACAATTTTGGTTGGTGGTGTGCCTCGTGATTTTTTCAATGAAAACACTGTGCCTTGGCACAAAAAAGGTTAAAACATTGTTATAAGCTTTGCATTTTTTGTTGTAGATGTTGGACTCAGTTTGGATGCATGCAGAATCTGACCAATTCATTTCAGTTTATTTATATAGTGCCATATCACAACAAAGTTGTCTCAGGGCACTTTACAGGAACATCCACATACAAAGAAAAGCTAATTAGTAAAGTTCTCTATCTAAGGAAGCAGCAGACTCATTGAATCTTCACTAGTGACCAGAGTTGAGTCAAGAATACCGTAAATTGAATGTCTTTAATGAACTCTAACCTTATATTGCTTTGTGTGTATGTTATTTAAACACTATTTTCTAAAACTTTAACCTAACATCAGTTTTTCATTACACAGTTATTTATTTGAAAGAACTGTAGATTTCCCACTGCAGTCCTGGGAACCTGACAGGAATATCATTATATTTCTGCTGGAAAAAATGCGTAATACAAAATAGATTGTTTTACAAAGATCTGTGGGAAAAAAAAAGCGATTTTTTTTTAGGCTGGAGCACTAAGATGGCAGCAATTCACTTTATTCATGGCTCTATTCTAACTTGCAGTTACAATATACATTTCTCCAAACTTAGTCCAATCCAAGAGCTATTTAAGTAGGATAGTAATTATATACTGTAATCTACAGAGCCTTATTTCAAAAGAGCTGAACTATCCCTAAAAAAACACTTTAGGTCTTACCTGGTTAAAGGATCAAATTAAAATGTTGGAAACAATTGATTTATTGCACTGATGCCCAAATTAAGCTCAGTTGTAGTCTCTTTCTTGATAAAAACCTAATTTAATTCTCTCTGCATAGGTAGTGAGTTCACATACAAACACCTACACACACACAACCTGATAGCAGATAGCAAGTGTTGACACAGTGTTTGCCGAGCACAACAGCCGTATTCTTGTTCCTTTGGTGAATGGTTTCAGAGCTTCTCAAATAATGAACCCGTAACGTTTGTTGTCAAACAGAAACATTCTTGGATGTCTTCAAACCAACAAAATGAAGTCTACCGCAACAACAGTTTTACAGGGTAAAGCATTTTGTTATGATTGAATGGTGGGTATGTGTGAACCCATTGGTGCAGGCAGGCACAGGGAACTCGCTGGATCAAATAAGAAATATATTTATTAATAAAATAATAAGTTGACGAGGCAACAATACCCACAGATGATCGAGGAGACATGGAGGGGGACATCATCCAAAGCCATGCAGGACAATACGTGGACGCAGGGAACATAGCAGACTTAAATACAAATGTTAATGAAAAGACAATGACAAACACCTGGAGAACGACAACAGGTGGCAGAGGGAGGAGCTGATTTTAAGAGAGAGAAACACTAGCTGTGTTTCCATCCATTTTCATTTCGTATTTTGAGCTACCTCGCAAATATGTAAATACAAATTAATGCAGATCAGAAGTGTTTCCATCTACTGGCTTGAAGCGCTTCTACCAAGCCGCGCACAGCGTCATTACGTCAGACGTCAGCGTCATTACGTCAGACGTCAGCGTCATTACGTCAGACGTCAGCACTGCGCATGTCTACAGTAAACAGGAAGTAGCGGTTGAAAACAGAACCCGGCCACACATCTCGTCAAAATCGAGAGAATATTTCAGGTACGTGTTGCTATCGGGCGAGTTGTATTTATTCTGTCATGCCAACTAGTTTTAGCGATGTTACATGTTGTCCGGAGCGGAAACAGCTGAACGTCACGTGACGTGAATTTTCGCTACGTCAGAAATGAGTCGGAAAATGTGTTTCCATCTGTCGTTTAGCGCAACTCAAATCCCAAAAACCACCTCAAGCGAGCGTATAAACTTTTTAGCGTAATTCAGGAAGTAACCTCGCAATTTGCCGTTTCCATTAAGCTTTTCTGCTGCGCTATTTCAAATTGCGCAGCTAGAAACCTTGATGGAAACACGGCTACTGAGGAGAAGAGGACAGATGATGCAAAAATCACAAAAACACACAGATCCTCTCACATTAAAAAAAAAAATGTTGGCTGCACATTGACACACTTGGTTATTCATTCATTCATTCAACCTTTATTTATACAGGCTAGCCTCGTTGAGTCACGGGGACTCATTTACAAGAGGGACCTGTCTCACTCACACCAAACAACCATCCACTCTCACACCTAGGGTCAATTTAGAGTCACCAATCAGCCTAACAAGCATGTTTTTTGGTCTGTGGGAGGAAACCGGAGTACCCGGAGGAAACCCACGCATGCACGGGGAGAACATGCAAACTCCACCCAGAAAGGCCCCGGACCGGGATTTGAACCGGCAACCTTCTCGCTGAGAGGCAGCAGCTCTACCAGTTGTGCCACCGTGCTGCACAATGTGATTTTGTTATCACTGTTGCTTCCCAGTGAGAATGTCCTACATTCGACTCCTGGCCGGGGCTTTTTGTCTGAAACTTCCATATTTCACAATGAATACACAGGTTGTCTCTACGTACTCTCTCTCTCTCTCTCTCTCTCTCTCTCTCTCTCTCTCTCTCTC
>JBBPBX010052489.1:0-24189 GCA_038048925.1 Garcialebias charrua
AGAGAGAGAGAGAGAGAGAGATGCATGCATATATTGAGAGAGATAGATGCATGCATTGAAAGAAAGAGGGATGCATGCATTGAGAGAGAGGCATGCATGCATTGAGAGAGATACATGCATGCATTGAGAGAGATAGATGCATGCATTGAAAGAAAGAGGGATGCATGCATTGAGAGAGAGGCATGCATGCATTGAGAGAGAGATACATGCATGCATTGAGAGAGATTCATGCATGCATTGAGAGAGAGATACATGCATGCTTTGAGAGAGAGATATGCATGCATTGAGAGAGAGAGAGAGATGCATGCATTGATAGTGAGAGATGCATGCATTGAGAGAGATGTATGCTTTGAGAGAGATGTATGCATTGAGATAGAGAGATGCATGCATTGAGAATGAGAGAGATGCATGCATTTAGAGAGATATGCATGCATAAATGGAGAGAGAGATACATGCATGCATTGAGAGATATGCATGCATTGAGATAGAGAGAGAGAGATGCAGGCATATATTGAGAGAGATACATGCATTGAGAGAGAGATAGATGCATGCATTGAGAGAGATGCATGCATTGAAAGAGAGATGTATGCATTGAGAGAGAGATACATGCATGCTTTGAGAGAGAGAGAAATGCATGCATTGAGAGAGAGAGAGAT
Organism: Garcialebias charrua; assembly: GCA_038048925.1. Taxonomy (NCBI): domain Eukaryota; kingdom Metazoa; phylum Chordata; class Actinopteri; order Cyprinodontiformes; family Rivulidae; genus Garcialebias; species Garcialebias charrua. The sequence continues at coordinate 657 of JBBPBX010052489.1, forward strand.
GCATGCATTGAGAGAGAGAGATATGCATTGTGACATCACACTAAATGACTGTATTTGTGAAATGAAAAAAAAAGGTTTACCTTGGTCCTAAATAAAGGGAACATAAATAAAAATGTTTGTGTTAATATAAATACAAGAATGTCTTGTAGTTGTGTGTTTCAGTCTGAAAAGTATCCACAGGGAAAATTATCTGGGTCACGTGACTCACAGCTTTACCGGAGCTGATAAAAGGACAATGAGTTGAGCGCTACAGGAGGGGTGTGGCAGGTGACGACGCGTGCTGAGACATTGCGCACGGACCGGTGGAGCTCCCGAATCAACATAGGACATCTGTAGTTGGGCTTCATGCTGAAGTTAGACCCAACTCAGGAGGGAAGGAGAAGACTTTCACAGATTGACTTAAAGTGACACCCTGGGAAGGATCGGTCCGGATTCCCTGGAGCGATACTGGAGGAGAACGCTCCAGGTTGAGAGAAGGAAACAGCTGGGACAGACGCAAACCCGGTGAGACGTTTCCTTATCATTTGTTTTCTCCTCCTCCTGTCGTTGTGAGAGACTGGAGGATCATATGGGCCCCAACGAGTCTTTCATTTTTTAATATTTTTTGAGTGACTAACGGTCGACTTTTTTTCATGGGACAATTTATTATAATTAACGAAAGATCTCTCTGGGGGAAGTTTATGGGAACTTGAACTTTTTCAGAAACTTTATTATGTTAATGTAAATGTGCTTGTGTGTAATTATGTTTGAATCACAATTGGAACAGCTGATTTTTGTTTGATTAATACAGCCACGCCCTACGGCACCTTGAAGTTGACGTGTCCAAATTTATTTATTTATTCATTTTTTTCTATAATATTTATTTATGACGGTCTAGTGTTGTACTCAGTTTCCTGATTACATTCAAAAATAGTTAAAAGAACTCTCTTGAGCGTGTACAAGCTCACGTTTAAAAGGGAGATTGTTACAGATGGTGGCCCGTACGGGGAAACAATGTTTTTTGAATGTGTATTATTAAGCTGAGGTATCATATTTGACTGTTGTTGTTGTTTGGGGTTTTGTTAAAAAAAATCATTTTGCATCAAGAGTGATAACTTTATTTATATTATGGAAGCAAATCCCTCACAACTAACTGAAGTTGAGGTAAAGGGTTCACTGCAAGGAGCAGATGGAGTAACATGTCCTCCTTTAGAAACTGATTTAGCAGGTAGTTGTCCAAGAGATGATGCTTGGGTAACCCGTAGAAACCCTGTGGGGGAAATAACTTCTTAGTTCATTATATGCTTCAGATGAAGAAAGTGATGATGAGGAAGAAGATTATGATTTACCATATTTCTCACAAGCAGACCTATTTAGGCTTAAAGATGATTTGAAAACAGTGGGGGAGAAGGTTAACACTTTGGAGGGAAATTTTCAGGACTCAGTGAGCAGTGCTTTAAATCGAGAGCAAAATATAAGAACATATATAGACAAAAATGTGGAGGCATTAGAACAGCTGATGATTACTACCTTACAAGAGTTTGAGGGAAAATTAGTTCAGTGTTTACAGCGACGTGATGAGAAGTGGAAGGTAGAGGTGGAGAAATTGAAGCGCGTACATTGATCTACTGCGACCCGACCCCTGTGTGCTGAACACACTTTGGATCTGTCTCCTGACCAAAGGACACACTTAATGGCTCCTTCAACTGTACGGCTGCCAGCAATGTTTACCTCAACATGTCAGAAGTCAAACTTACCTCATTCCACCCAGCCAGCTACTTATCTACAAAATGTCTATCAGCCAAGTTCAAGTTCATGCTCTCATCCCAATCGACCTGCAACTGTCCCTACCGAGATGTTTCCAGCTATACCATCCTCCAGTAGTGTGACACCTACGCTTCACACACTTGTCCCTCTCACATCTGGGAGAATACCAGCAGTTTATGCCAAGCCTCCCATCCACATGGACTTTCCCTCATTTGCAGGGGCACGAGAGGTGGCTGATGTGTTGAACTTCATTGACCAGTGTGAAACTTTCTTGTCGGTGAGACCACTCTCTGACCCTGAATTAATGGGGCTTTAACTGGTGTCTTGAAAGGACCTGCTCACAGCTGGTGGTGTGTGGCCAAGAATGGAATCCAGAACTGGATGGAATTTAAGGAAGCTTTCTATGCTGCATTTCTTCCCCCAGACTACCTCGCGGAGGTGGAAGAAAAACTACGGGACATGGTGCAGTTACCGGAGCAGTGTTTGAGGGACTTTGCCTTCGACTATCGGGCCTTGTGTTTAAGGTGGAAGCCAGATATCTCTGAAGCCGACCTAGTAAGAAGGATCCTAAACAACTGCAATCCTAAACTGGCTGGTTGCCTCAGAGGAACTGTCACCACGATGGACCAGCTGGTTACCGTTGGGTCCCAGGTGGAAAGAGACTGTGCAGGAGCTAAGGCCTATTGGGGGAAAGTTGACCAGCAAAAGACCAAAGGAAAAGCACCAGGAAAACAATATCCTAAAGGGAACTTCAAAATACCAGCAGATGTGGTGTCCGTAGTACAACGAGGCCAGAGGACAACACCTTCCCTTTTATATGTTCCCATAGAAATCCGAGATAAGACATGTAACTCTGTCCTGGATACCGCTTGCACATTCACACTGATGAAACATAACCTGTGGCAGGAAATGGCTCAGGCAGATGAACAGTTAAAACGAGCTGACAACCAAAAGTTTGCCCTAGCCAATGGAACAACCTACAGTGCTTTGGGAAAAACAACTATTCTGTACTGTTGGCATGGAATGATGTGGGCTTTGGACACATTTATTGTAGAAGACACTAACCTCACATTTCCCATTATTCTAGGGTTGGACTTTTTGACAAAAACATCGACTATTATTAATCTGGGTGATAACACATATGGAGTCAAAGGCCCCCGGGGTTATTCATTTTACCCCTTTATGGCTTCACCACCAAGCACTTCCTCATTGGGTCTGGGTCCATCACACATGAGCCTGATTGTGGCTTTGCCCATAAGAAACACAGAGGACTTCTCAGCAGACTTAAGAACAACAGTTTTGAATCAACCAACAGAGATTACCCAACTTCTTCAAACCTGGCCCACAGTGTGCACTTATACTTTGGGAAAAACATCTATGGAAGTGCACAACATTTACACCACAGATGAGTTACCAGTTCGAGCAAGAGCATACAGGGTGTCACCCTTTAAACGACAGATAATCAAAGACCATATTGAAAAAATGCTTCGGGACGGCATCATTGAGCCCTCTCAATCTTCTTGGGCTTCTCCGGTGGTTCTTGTCCCAAAACCTGATAAGACGTTCAGGTTTTGTGTGGATTATAGGGCCTTAAATGCTAAAACAAGACAGGATGCCTACCCCATGCCTCTAATCCATGAGTTGCTGGAATCCATGAATGGAGCTTCAGTGTTTAGCACTTTGGATTTGAAATCAGGCTACTGGCAAATGGCTGTGGCTGAAGAAAGTAAAGCCAAAACGGCAGTAATAACAGCTTTTGGATTATATCAGTTTAAATGTATGCCTTTTGGACTGAAGAATGCTGGTGCCTCATTTCAGAGACTAATGGAAAGGGTGCTTGGAGACCTGAGAGGAAAAATTTGTTTTGTTTACATAGATGATGTGATCATTTTCTCTCCTACACCAGAACAACATATGAAAGATTTGGAGGAAGTTTTTGCCAAATTACACCAAGCAAACTTGACTTTAAATCTGGGAAAATGCAACTTCTTTCAACCAGAACTTAAATTTTTGGGTCATATAGTGGCTGGGAGTGGGGTTCGTGTAGATCCAAATAAAAGCCTGGCAATCACAAATTACCCCGTACCCACTGATAAGAAATCACTTCAGCGATTCTTGGGGTTGGTAGGCTGGTACCACAAATTCATTTCCCATTTTGCTGACATAGCTGCACCTTTATACCATCTTCTCAAAAAAGCCAACAATTGGGAATGGTGTCCAAACTGCCAGCGGGCATTTGAACATTTAAAACAGGTCCTGGTAGAGGCCCCCATATTAATGCAACCCAACTTCCAACTGCCATTTGAGATACACACAGATGCCAGTGATGTTGGACTGGGTGCGGTACTTGTACAAATGACACCTGAGGGAGAGAGAGTCATTGCCTTTGCATCCAGAACCCTGAGGGGTGCGGAGTGTAATTATTCCACCTCAGAGAAAGAATGCTTGGCTGTTGTGTGGGCTGTTGAGAAGTGGCGGCATTTCATAGAAGGATCAGAGTTCACTTTATATACTGACCATGCAGCATTAACTTGGGCATTTAATTGTACAAAGGCAACCTCTCGCTTGACCCGATGGGTGCTTCGGTTGCAAGAATACCACTTCAAAATCAAATACAGAAAAGGTTTACATAACTTGGTTCCTGACGCGCTGTCAAGAGCAGTGTGTGAAATCCCCAGGGCGTACATTGCAGCGACCATCTCTAAATCTGGGTCAGAGTTACCTTTGGCACTGGCTGACATCAAGGAGGCTCAGGCGAAAGATTCCACCCTGCTTGACATGGTTCAATCATCTGCTAATAAGAACCCCAACAGAATAGGGTTCTGTAAAGTCCAGGATGTCTGGTACAGGAAGTCTTTGGTCACGGACCAAGGAGAAAAGTTTCAGCTGGTTGTACCCAAGTCTATGATAACCCAGTTTCTCAGTTATTTTCATGACCATCCTCTAAGTGGACACTTAGGGAAACTAAAAACATTGTTAAGGATACTGGAAGTAGCCTGGTGGCCCACAGTCAGGAAAGACGTCTGGGCCTACATTAAAACCTGTGTCACCTGCCAAAAATATAAACCGGACAATCAGAAGCCAGCGGGGCTCATGCAGCCTACTACAGTGACCGAAGCATGGGAAAAGATCGGCATTGACTTGATGGGTCCTCTTCCCCGAAGCAAGAAGGGAAACAAATACCTGTTGGTAATCGTGGACTATTTCGTGGACTATCTGGAGTCAAGATAGTTCTCCCATGTTGAGAGACTGTTTTGAGAAGACAAACTGGTCTGTTTTCAGAGAAGCAGCTACTGAAGGAAGTTCAGTGGATATGGAACTCTATGCTTCCTCAGTCCTGGGCTACATCAGTACATGCTCTGAAAATGTATCCATAAGAAAATATGTTAAATCCTACCCGAACCGGAAACCCTGGTTAAATAAAGAAGTTCACGCCTTGCTAGCAGCCAGGGACACTGCATTCAAGTCAGGAGATAAAGAGGAGCTGAGAAAGAGCAGGAATGAACTGAAGGATGGCATTAAGAAGGCCAAGGCCACGTATGCACAGAGGATAGAGGGACAGTTCACCTCACAAGACCCACGGAGCATGTGGAAGGGTATTAAATGCATAACAGATTACAAAGGCAAGAACAAACAATGCCCCAGGGACCCATCTCTGCCTGATGCCCTCAATAAGTTTTATGCACGTTTTGATGATCCAAACAGACCAGCTAGCACCAGACTCACCTCATCACCAGATGAAGAGCATCTCAGGGTGACCGCAGCAGAAGTGAGAGGCAGTCTCAGAAAGATTAATCCTCATAAAGCAACCGGACCAGACAACATCCCAGGGAAAGTTCTGAAGGAATGTGCGGACCAGCTCTGTGAGGTGCTGGCTGACATCTTCACCACCTCACTTGCACTGGAGTCAGTTCCCACCTGCCTGAAGACCGCGACCATCATCCCAGTCCCAAAGAGCTCCACAGTGACTGGTCTGAATGACTATAGACCAGTGGCCCTCACCCCGATAGTCGCTAAATGTTTTGAGAAACTGGTCATGTCCCACATCAAGGCAACCGTCAACATCAACGAGGACCCTCATCAATACGCATACCGTGAGAACCGATCAACAGAGGACGCCATTTCTTCCGTGGTCCACACTGCTCTCACCCACCTGGATCAGAAGGACTCATACGTGCGTCTGCTCTTTGTGGACTTCACATCTGCCTTCAACACCATGATCCCCCAAACTCTGATAGACAAACTATCTACACTTGGACTAAGCCCCTCTATTTGTAACTGGGTACTAGACTTCTTAACAAACAGACCACAGTCCGTGAAGATCCACAACTTCTCCTCCTCCACCATAACCCTCAGCACTGGCTCTCCTCAAGGATGTGTGCTGAGCCCCCTTCTGTTCACTCTGCTCACATATGATTGTACAGCCACACTTCCAGGCTGTCATATTGTTAAGTTTGCAGATGATACAGCGGTGGTGGGATGCATCACAAACAATGATGAGTCCAGCTACAGACAGGAGGTGGAACACCTGGAGAGCTGGTGCAAAGAGAATAATCTTCACATGAATGTGAAGAAGACAAAGGAGATGATTGTGGACTTCAGAAGGAACAAACACACCCACGCCCCACTGAAAATAGGTGGGTCTGCAGTGGAAGTGGTCTCCAGCTACAAATACTTGGGTGTACACATGAATGATAACCTCAGCTGGAGCAACAACACCACCAGCCTGATCAAGAAAGGTCATCAGAGACTCTACTTCCTCAGACGGCTGAGACGAGCTGGTCTGAGCAGCCCAGTTCTCACCTCGTTCTACAGGTGTGCAGTGGAGAGCGTCCTGTGCTCCAGCATCAACGTGTGGCATGGAGGCTGCACAGTTGAAGAGAGGAAAGCTCTACAGAGAGTGGTGAAGGCTGCACAGAAGTCTGTTGGAGTCAGTCTCCCCACCATCACAGACATTTACACCTCTAGATGCAGGAAAAGAGCCACCTGCATCATGAAAGACCTCACTCATCCAGCACACTCACTCTTTGCCCCACTCCCCTCAGGACGGAGGTTGAGGAGCATCAAGTGTAGAACCACTAGACTGAGGAACAGCTTCTACCCTGAGGCTGTTAGACTCATGAATAAATAAAAATAAAATAAAAAATAAACACTGCAAAATATCACATTGTGCTGATGCTGATCTGTTTTCTTGTTGCTGTGTGCATCTGTGTTCATCTGTGACCATCTGCTCATACAAACTCATGTTCGTGCCGCTGTTTATTCCCACTATATTAGGCTTAGTGTATTAATAGTTGATGTTTTTCTTAGTTAATTCTAGATGTTATTACTGTTTTTCTCTTGCATTTGTTGTTGGATGTAACTGGGACCCTGTGTACATAATCTCGTTTTCATCACATGTACCACATGCGGTGCAAATGACAATAAAGACTCTCTGACTCTGACTCTATTTCACTAAGTGGGTAGAAATGTTTCCACTGAAAGACAGCAAAGCTCAGAAAATTACCAGCATCTTAAAGAATGAAATATTTACCCGTTTTGGTGTTCCTCGAGAGCTGGTTTCAGATTGTGGCCCTCAATTTTCGAGCCACGAGATGGAATATCTCTGTCGCACTTGGGATGTGATTCAAAAGTTCACTACAAGCTATCATCCCCAAGCCAATCTTACTGAATGGTCAAATAGAACAATCAAAACAATGATATCCTCCTTTGTGGGAGAACACCATATCAACTGGGATAATTGGATCCAAGAGTTTAGGTTTGCCATCAACGCTGCACAGCATGAGACAACTGGAAAGTCGCCGGCCGAGCTTACTCTTGGTCAACCTCTCAAAGGTCCATTGGAGAGAATCATTGGCCACTCTCCTAGTCCTCAGCAGACACACTATAAATTCCTGGATAGACACAAAGAAATGATTGAACAGGTTAAGCGGAAGATAGGGTTGAACCAGGCCCGACAAGCTAAGTATTATAATGCCCGTAGGAGAAGTGTACAGCTCTTGCCGGGAGACTTAGTCTGGGTTCGGTCCCATCCTCTCTCCAAAGCCTCTGACAGATTTTCCTCAAAGCTAGCGCCTAGATGGTCAGGTCCAGCTGTTGTGAGGAAACAATTAGGTCCTGTGAATTACCAGATACAGTGGACAGACCAGAATAAAAAAATAGATACAGTTAATGTGGTGAATCTAAAACCCTATTATGGAGTTCAGGTCCAGGTGCCTCCGGCAGGGGGGGGGGGGATCTGTGACATCACACTAAATGACTGTATTTGTGAAGAGAAAAAAAAAGGTTTACCTTGGTCCTAAATAAAGGGAACATAAATAAAATGTTTGTGTTAATATAAATACAAGAATGTCTTGTAGTTGTGTGTTTCAGTCTCAAAAGTATCCACTGGAAAAATTATCTGGGTCACGTGACTCACAGCTTTACCGGAGCTGATAAAAGGACAATGAGTTGAGCGCTGCAGGGGGGTGTGGCAGGTGAAGACGCGTGCAGAGTCGCAGCGCACGGACCGGTGGAGCTCCCGAATCAACAGGACATCTGTAGTTGGGCTTCATGCTGAAGTTAGACCCAACTCAGGAGGGAAGGAGAAGACTTTCACAGATTGACTAAAGTGACACCCTGGGAAGGATCGGTCCGGATTCCCTGGAGCGATTTTGGAGGAGAGCGCTCCAGGTTGAAAGAAGGAAACAGCTGGGACAGACACAAACCCGGTGAGACGTTTCCTTATCATTTGTTTTATCCTCCTCCTGTCGTTGTGAGAGACTGGAGGATCATATGGGCCCCAACGAGTCTTTCATTTTTGAATATTTTTTGAGTGACTAACGGCCGACTTTTTTTCATGGGACAATTTATTATAATTAACGAGAGATCTCTCTGGGGGAAGTTTATGGGGACTTGAACTTTTTCAGAAACTTTATTATGTTAATGTAAATGTGCTTTTGTGTAACTAATTATGTTTGAATCACAATTGGAACAGCTGATTTTTGTTTGATTAATACAGCCACGCCCTATGGCACCCTGAAGTTGACGTGTCCAAATTTATTTATTTATTCATTTTTTCTATAATGTTTATTTATGACGGTCTAGTGTTATACTCAGTTTCCTGATTACATTCAAAAATAGTTAAAAGAACTCTCTTGAGCGTGTACAAGCTCACGTTTAAAAGGGAGATTGTTACAACGTGGTCTGGAGACGTCTTCTTCGTCGCGTCGCTTTCGATGGATAGTCCGCTAACTCGTTAGCAGGGTAGCGGTGTGACACAGTTAGCGTCGTTGAGCGAAGCAGCTGTGAAGAGAGAAGAAAAAAACCTTGAGGTTAAATAAAAGACGCTGGACTAGCTTTCGCTAGCCCAGCAACACGCAGGAAATTTCTCTGTATGCTCAGTGTAGGGAGCGAGCTCACCTCCGGTCGAGCGATGTAGCTACAGAGAGTCCCACGAAGTTCAGGTGTAAGCGAGGTGAAGGGCAAAAGAGAAAGACAGATGGGCACACGCGTCTTTATACCAAGAGGGCGGGGCCTCTGTGGTGATGCTGATGCTCACCTGCCGTAAAGGCGTGAGTGTATCACTTCAGGTGAACCGCACGGCGGCGCAATTCCCATAGCAATTGTGTTCCACTGAGTGCACTGACTGACAAGGGAACTTTTAAAGAAAGCTCTACACCACATATCACCAGTCTGCCATTATTTTGGTCCTGGTTGGAGGGCATGCCTCTAGAAGGCTAGTCCAGCTGCAAGTAAAAATTTCCAAATGCCCCAGTTGGCAAGTCTGCATCCCTAACGTGAGGAAGTGAAAATGCTTTTGCTATTTAATGCAGGGAAGAGTCATAATGTTCCTCATCAAGGGCGGCCAATGTTTGCTGTGAGGTTGGACTGTTGCACATTTAAATATCTTTGTGAAGACCTGTTAATAAAATGTATTTCTTTCCTTCAGACTTTACAGCTCAGGCCTATGCTACTAAAACGTGTGGCTTATAGCAGCACATTCCAGCTTTAGAGGGACTGTGAATGTGCAAAGAAAGCATTTTATAAACACCTTTTCTTGAAATAGCAAACAATCTACAGTTCTGGGTTTGAATCCTACATTTTTATTGCAACTGCATTTATGTGTAATCCATAATCTCAGATCCTGATGAACATAAATATTAGATTGTGTTCTCTGCTGCCTTTCTTGGGTGGCAAAGAATCAATTAAGTTTTCTGTCATAAAAAATAAAGTCTAAAATAAGTCTGTTGAGCCTCACTTTTCTTCATTACATCACTGTTTATGGTTTAAAATCCAAATGACAGCATTTATTAACCAACAAGCACAGATGCTTTAGTGGTGTTGTTATTTCCTCTGTATGCAGCATATACTTCAATAATTTTTTTTAAAGCATTGGGTGTTCAAATGTTTCCCAGGTTTTAATAGATGTTCAAAATGTAAACAAACAAAAACAATATATATTATCTGTCCTTCTGTTTTTTGTTCCAGCAGTCATCAGTTTTTATTAAACATGTCTCCACCATATAGTGGGCGCACTTTTCACATGTCGAGCAGGATTTCAGTGTGTCAGCTTCTGGCTAATATAGAAATGTAGAAGTGCAGCAAACGCCAGCTAATCTCCTTTATCGCCAACTGTTGCATCCACATAGGTGGTGCTGTGGAGATTGGTACATTTCTTATGTATATTCATACAATTTTATGCAGTGATTTTCACAAGTTCACAGACTCTGCTACCAGCCCCGGACTGTCAATCTGGCAATTCTGGTTAACGCCAGATGGACTGGCCATACAGCGGGCCAAAAGGCCACAAGAAATGTGAAGAGATGTTAAGTAAAAGGGTAATGGGAAGAAAAAAGAAGAAGAAGAATATTGCTGTCCAATTGATGATAGAAACAGCCCATCTGACCGGGAGTCAGGGGAGTGAACAAAAGGGAGAATATTCCTGTTTTTCTGTTCTGTGAGTAGCCTACTTCCCTGGGTCTGCAGATTTCCTCCTACATTCCAAAAACATGCATTTTAGGGAAACTGGTGACGCAATTGACCCAAGATGTGTGTGCAGATGAATAGTATTTGTCTCTATGTGTCCTTGTGATGAACTGACATCTTGTCCAAGACGTACTCCGCCTCTCAGCCAAAGCCCACTGGAGAGGGGCACCAGCTTCCTGCTTCCCTGCATTAAATGAAACGGGTATGGAAATTAATGGATGTTGTCTGCACACCAGTAATACAATACAGGCACAGCATCAACCGCACAACATTTTAAACCTTGTATTTATGCAGCACAAAATAATAAAGGTTACACATCACGGCACCCTGAGTTCACAACAATATCATGGTGTTTGGATAGTGTGGCATGAGACAGTGTGTTGATGTTTGGTCAGTGCTATAGCTTTTGATATTGTGGCATGGAAAGCTGCATGAACAATAAATCTGTGGCCATGTATGTATGTATAGTGGGATAATTAAATCAGGTAATCTACAAGCAAGCTGTTTTTTTCAGGTAATCTACAGTGTCTGTTTTATATATTTAGGAGCCAAGATGGTGTAGTGGCAGGGCTTCCGACTTGGGACCCGAAGGACGCGGGTTCGCGCCCCGGCCACTACACACCTTGGGGTGTCTATGAGTGCACACCTAATTCTCCAGCTCCCCGGGCGCTTTCTATGGCTGCTCACTGCACCACCTGGTGGTGGTTGGGTTAAATGCAGAGACGAATTTCGTCTGTGTATGGGAAACATACACAGATGACAAAAAAGGACATTATAATCTATCTGTTTTATAATCTAGCTGTTTTTTTTCACTACTTACCTTTTAATTACCATTTTACAGTGTTTTCATTTGCTAAAAAAAAATTGTACACATCCTTTTTGATTGTCTATTGTTGTCGTTGTTGTCCACTGCTGTCATCACTCTGTTAAAAATTAACGTCTCTCTTGTAAATCAGTCCCCGGGGCTCAATGGGATTAACCTGTATAAATAAAAGTTGCATGAAAACGAGGTGATGTTTGGATGTTGTTTTCCCAAGTCTCAATACGCTTTGGAAACATAAGGCAAAAACACAAAATTGAAACAGAAACTCTCATTTGTTCATGTGTTTATGCTTAGTGTTTGGAGTTGTAGCATGTACTGAAGCAGAACAACACACATTGTCTGCGCACACACCGTGCACGGTCCTGGTAGGACAGGCAGAGCCCTAGAGAGAGAGAGTTCCGACACTTCCATAGACTCCCATTGTAAGAATGGAATGCGGAAGTCACGTGGGTCATGGAGGGGGCGATTCATAAGATATCTATGGGGCGATTCGTTCCACCAAACTGTTCCAAACAGCAGCGCTGCTAGCATCAAACGTAGTTCATTGTTGATGTTTCAGACGTGTTTTCTCCGGTAAGTTGATGAAAATACAATTTTCTTTTGCCCTTGTGAAGCGTTTAAAACGTCTAAAAATGCTTAAGAAAAAACGCATAGTGTAGTGCTCACGCCACTAGGTGGAGCTGCAGGATAAGAAATAAAGAGGAGAACGGTAGAAGGAATGTCAGTTTGTTACTGCTCAATAATTACTGAAAAACGTTGGACAAAGTAAGAAAAGTCGTTTTTTTGTGTCATGTTGCGCCAGTAGCTGCTCAAATTGACTGACAGCGACGAGCTGTTTGGAACAATTGAGAGCTACAAGAACCACGTGACCGCCTGTCGGCGAGTTCAAAGAGTGTCGGAACTCTCTCTCTCTAGGGCTCTGGTCTATAGTATCACCATCAGCTGTAGGAGAGAATTCTAAACGTCCTTCATTCTTCCACTCAAAAATTAAAGCCACCAGATGCTGTTTTTGGGAGATGTCATGTTGCATTCTTGGAACAGACGCCAACCTGTTCCCTTACATACAATCAGGCTGTCACATGAACTTTCCTTTCAGAGTGAAATAACTAATTATAGATTGTCCTCGACTTACGACAACCTCGAGTTACGACGTTTCCGGTTACGACGCACCTCCCATTAAAATAATATTATTTTTTTTTAAATTGATTTTTTTATTTTGAAGACGATTTACGCAGTTTCCGGCAGTTTCCGGTTTAGCTGCGGTAGCTGCGGAGGCTACAGCTTGCCCTGTACTCTCTAAAAAAGCTATGTCTGGTCTTCTGGACATTCATAAAACAAAACAAAACTTGTTGGACCAAGCTGGACAGGCAGCAGCTGTGGAAAAGTAGCTGTTTTATGGACGGTGGTTTTACAACGTAAACGAATGGAGAATCTGGTGGAGGGAGGGAGGAACGAGGAGATGGCTTCACCAACATTCCAGAGTAGGAAATTAACTCTTTTTTTTCCTTCATTATGGCTCTGAAATGTATGTGCTTTTTGATCATTATGTAGGGCACTGTGTTAGGATAGGCTAAGTGCTTGGTAAAATACAGTACTGTACATATAAGGTGCATTTTGGACATATGTTTCGAGTTACGTCGAAATTCGAGTTATGACGGAGCGTAGGAACGGAACTCCGCCGTAAGTCGAGGACTACCTGTATAGCTAAACGTATTACATACCAAATTTAGAACTAAGTGAATCGGTAACACCAAAAACATAAAATGAGGTGCTTTTTTTTTTTTACCATCTATGACTTGATTGTTTATGTCAAGTGGGCAGGACATAAAACTTATACTAGAACCAGCCTATAGGGATGCTGGTCCCTCACTGGCTTCAACTTCTGGGTTCCTGTGAGATATCTAGGTTCCATATTCATCCACCCGGTCTCTGCGGTCACAGGACAGTAATCTCCTTCACATTCCGAGAACCAAATTAAGGACCATGGGAGACCGGGCTTTCAGTGTGGCTGCCCCCCGCCTGTGGAACTCTCTTCCTGACTGTCTGAGAGCCCCACAGTCTGTGGTTGACTTTAAGAGCGGCTTGAAGACCTTTCTTTTCAACCGAGCATACTCTACCTCCTCATGATTCTACTTTTGATCTTAGTTGATACTGTTATTGATTTTACTTGTTTTATCACTTGTTTTATTGACATTTAATTTTGTTGCACTTTGTAGCACTTTGAGATTTTCATTAATGGAAAGTGCGTTATAAATTAAATTCATTAGGTTACTTGATGCTAATGACTCTGTGCTATTTGTAAGCATCTGAGTGCTCCTCCCTCGATTCTACCCATGATTAGTGTTGGATTAGAGTTTGTGATGCCGACATGATGTAAGAATTGATGTGAGGAGATGTAGGTATTCAGACAGAGCAGGACTTTCTATGTGAAATATAATACCATCGCCAAAAAACACGAGGTGCTCCGTCTGCTTTTTCTCCTTCCCAGTGGGATTATGTCTGGCAAAGGTTTGCTGCACCCTCCATGTTTCTACTTTTTTCATAATATGATGAAACATGAGACTAGCTCCAGTAAAAGCTCAGAGATGCTCACACACGCCTAGAAGAGAAATCAGGTCATGTACAGTGATGGTACGCTGCACAAACCATGACTGACAGAGGCCCCTGGGTACAATAAAGGGAAGGTGTGCGCATCTTAAAAACAAAGACAAAACAAAAGGACAATTTTAGGGCAAATAGATGTAGAGGTCTTGTGGACCCATGTGAAATCCACAAATAATCCAAACAGGAGGCTGGGGCACAGCTGGGAAAACAGCCACAGAGATGACATGGACAAATAGGGACATTATTTTCCCAAACTTTGAGTCACATTCAGGCACCTGCAGGGAGACAAACATTACTGTTTACTCATATCCCTTATACAGACCAACACCAGTACCTGTTGATGCATGGTCTATAGGAAGAGTTGACTTCTTTGACCCATTCCGCAATGTTATACGTAAATTATCCTGATTAAATGTATACTTATTTATGCACCCATTTCTTTATAACGATAGATGAAACTCGACCATGCGTTTCTTTTTATGATAAACTGAATGTTCAGTTTTTGTTTTTATTTGATAGATTTTTAGGTCTGAACATTGAAGTACTGTAATAAATCCCAACTGTTCCGAAGTTTGCCTCAAACACAGATATTACTTTTGCGATTCCAATTTTATTCCTAATCTTAAAAAGCATTCCCAACATAGTAATGTAATAATGCGGGACGTCCTTTGTACTGAATGTCAGTGCAGATTGTTTGGACTTGAAAACTTAAATGGATTAGCGTTTGTCCAATGCAATTGCTTTTCTATTACAATGTATATTGTGCAGCATTTTAAAAAATGTTTTCATTACCAAATGCACAGGCCATTAGCAGACCTGGATAATTTCCTGATACAAAATATGAGGAAACCTTTTTGTTTTTAGGTTTTATTCTGTGTTGGCAAAACACTGCTAAAAGCATTGCAGCTCACTCCCATCTCATTAGCCTTTAAAATTAAATCTAACATCCACTTAACCATTAAAATTTAATTTTAATTGGGTGATTTATTTAGCTAATTTCATTTTCAGCCTTACAACGCTATTATGGAGCACACATTGTAAGATTGTGCAGCTTTGAGATGCATTTCTTTTCATGAGTAATCCTGGTGGGGTGTCAGCTGGAGGAAAAGGCACGGTCAAAGAATGAAGGTTATTAAATCTCAAAGGCAGCTTAGTGTAAGAAAAAAATATTTTGTCATGTGTCTTTACTAGAATATATATTTGATTGCATTATGTTGCCAGGTCAGGCAGCTCTGATAATATCTGATGCACTGTAATAAATGTTTGTATAAGCTTTGTGACCATAGAAGTGTTTCCACCTCTGTTACACTTATTCTGTAGTCATCGAGACACATTTTAGGTTCAGTAAATCTGTTTTATCCTTAGTCATTACTGAGGTTAATAGTTGGTATTTTATTCAACCAGCTCACTGTACACGTTAATATGACATTGTGTTATGCTGTTGGTGTGGTCATTTGCAATTATATTTATTTAACCACTTTCTAGGAAGGATTTCTTTTTTTTTTTTTTTGAGGGGGGGGGGATTTTTTGTCATATTTTGAATTTTGGGGTAAATAAAAATCTAATCTTTAATACAGGAATGACAGATCTCTAATGGGACTTGCCAATTCACTGCATCTGCTTTCTTCTCCATGCATTCAAATCATAAAGCAAACCTGTGCTAATCATGTCTATGCAAATTAAACATATACGTTCTTCAAGTTCAGCAGGTGTAATCTATTTGCTCCCTTCGTTTAGCTAAATGCTGGTTTTCCTCACTGCACAAAGCAAATATTACCATCGGCCCCAAGCACAGCAGGCACAAAAATGAAAGAGACAAAAGTAAAAATGTTTTTTCTTACATTGAGCTTGAGGTCTTAAGTTATGAGTGAACCCTTAAAAAACATGAAAGTCGGTGAGGGACATTTTGCACTTTCAAAAAAATTTGCCTTCTAATTTTAAACACATGGAAGAACGGTGGCTCAGTTGGTAGAGCTGTCGCCTCTAATGGAGACGGTTGCCGGATCAAATTCTGGCTGGGACCTTTCTGGGTGGAACTCTGAATTGTCTCGAATGAGAGAGTGAATGGTTGTTTGTCTCTTTATGTCTCTGAGATGGACTGGAGACATGTCCAGGGTGTCCCCCGTTGCTCGCCCAGCGATGGGCACCGGTGAACCCCATGACCTGAAAAGGAAGAAGTGGGTGAAGATATTGGATGGATAGAATCTTGATTTCTTTCTTGGGTTGAGGGTTGTGCACCCTTTACAGGAAGAGCCACACCTCCTTCTGTAGCTTCTGCAGCTGCAGATGGATACATTTTGTTGTGTGTAAAAAAAAAAAGAAGTTATAATAAAATAATGACAGTAAGTTCTGTTTGTTAACCTTTAGCTGTTAAGTGCTTTCCTTTTAACGTTCTTTTTTAAATATGGCAACCTGCACCAGTACAAATAGGCCTTGTTTTTTAGGCAGCACACTTTCTGACACACACCTTCTTTTGCAAAGGTTCAAATCTGATGGATTTATTTATTTTTACTTTTGAGCCATGCCCTTTATTTGAACAGTGTTTGAATATCTGATAAAAAAAAAACATTTCTATCTTTCTATCTCATATGTTTTTATATTTGTAAAAGGTCCCAACTGTTCTTGAGACTTCAAGTGTTACCTGCTCTTTGAAAGCACAAGAAATCATGGGTGTAAGTGGTTTCCCTTTGTAAGCTGTTCCTTCCCAGTTCTTGAAACCATCCAGGCCAAGTGGAGGAGTTCTTCACACAGAATAGGTAATTCTGCAGCTCAGACGGAGGAGGATAATTTCATTCCTCTCAGTTTTAGTCCAGCTTTTATCTTCTCTGTTCGCTGCATCCTGATTTAATGCAGCATTTGTCTTTTTATTCTCAGTGCACTGAAGCTGACTCAGCAGAAAATAAATGGTTTTCTGTTAAATTATGTAATAGTTTTGAGGGATTTTTTTTGTAAAGGGCATTTTTACACTCACATTTCTGAAGCGGCCTCACAAGACTGGACTTAGTGTGTCGTGTCACAAGATTGTATCTTTCTTTGTTGCTCACGTTGTTGAAAACGCCTTTATGTATCCAGTTTTTCCATAAAAGCTCTTTCTCTCTTTTGGGAAACTGAAATAATTCATTGTCTCATCAGCCCAACAGCTCTTAATGACTGCTGGAGTAAAAAAATAAAATAATCTAAAGCTTTGTACAAAGTGACAATCACATGAAGGAGTTAAAGCATCTTTCTTTAGTCCAAACTTATTTTCTTTCTAACTTTTAAAACAAGCAGGAATAACACGATGTAAGTGAATAACAAAAACATAAAAAAAGAACATAAAAACAACAACCAAGAAGGCAAATAACAGTCATATTTACTGTAAGCTTTACAATCAAGTGTAATAAAATGCGCATTTGAAATAGTTGTGAATGTCATATCATAGGTTTTTTTGTATAATTTATTGTAACTTCAAACAAAAATAATTTCTACAAAAAATATTCAAATAATGTCATATAGTCTCGATACGTGATCCACATCTTTTCCCTCTTCTTTAGACTTCTGATTAGCTGAAACCTCTTAAACTCTGCTTCCTGAATAAGTGTGTGAGGATTAAATCTCGTTAAGTATGGCAACAACCACTCATTCCTATAACAACCATAACAGTGACTATTTTTTTTTATATAATTCATAACCCCCTGGATATTATATAATATGTATAATCTCAGCGACTACTAGTGGGCACGTTTAGATAAAATGACTGAAGATATAATCTTTTTTTTATTTAAATAAAATGCAGCAGAAATAGAATAAATGTGAAATCAAGTCTCATCTGTTGAGAAGAAATGAAATCTGGTTATTATATTGTGCAGGCCGAGGCAGCAGAATCAAACGAGCTTCTTTTGACCCGTCCGTCAAGCCGACATGTTTCACCCTCACTGAGTCGGACCACACACTCACACACACACGTTAGCTGTCAGTCTAACAGAGGAGAGATCTTTAACTCAACCATAAAGAAGAACAAAAGGTCCGTGTGGTTACAACAGCCATTCCCTCTGAAGTGAAACAGTGGTGATTTAAGTGTTCTTTTATGCTTTTTGGTTTGATGCACATTGCTCCAGCTGAAGAGTAAAGGGAACAGTGGTTGGTAGGATTTTCTTCCCCTTTAACTGCATCTCTTGTACACACCTGAGCACACGCTTGGTGTCGTAACAGTCCTGTGAGGTGTGTGCGTCTGTGTTAGCAAGGGCTTAGGTAGTGTTCAGTGAGAGCGTGCGCTTAATTGAGTGCCTTTTATTTCTGGTTTGGGGTCCATAACTTGTCTGTTTGTCCCCAGCTTGTCCCCCCCAACACACACTCCTCCATTTGAGCTGACTTTTTTGCAGCTCAGTGGTGTGTTAATGAGGCCAGCGAGTAGGTCAGCAGGGTGCAGAGCAGCAGGGTGGCCATGGAGAGGTGCGGCAAGGAGGCGCCGTTGCAGTCCTTCCCCGCCTCGCAGCGCGAGTGTTGGCACAGCACCCCTTTAAACTCAGGAGGACAGATGCACTTCTGGTTCAGGTAGCACGTCCCTCCATTCTGGCACAGGAGCATCTCCTCATCACACACATTAGCTATGAGTGGAGACAAAAGGGCAGATTCAATAACAAACTATAACATTAAACATCAAAAATCTTATCATGAATTATAGAAAATTTTAATCAGGTATATTGTATACAATTCAGAAATGCAGGCGTGCTGTTGGAGAAAATCTCTCTCACTAATGCTTTCCCAAAAGAACCACACTTGACAGCATGAGAAGATTTTTAGCTGGTATTTTTTACTTGCAAGGTCAGATTTTTAGGAGAGGTTACATACATATACATAAAATACATATATCATAAATGTATATGCATGAAAACCAGTCACACCGCTCACTTTTATACCCATATCACTTCAGAAGGGTTTATTGTAGTTTAGTGCAGTGCTTCCCAACACTGGTCCTTGAGGAACACCATCCTACATGCTTTAGTTGTTTCCCTGCTTTGACACACCTGATTTGAATGAAGGAATGCTTAACAGGCTTTGGTAGAACTTGAAGAAATAATAAAATCACTAAATCAGGTGTGTTGGAGCAGAGCAACAACTAAAATATGCAGAATGGCGTTCCTCAAGTACCATGTTTGGGACCCACTGGTTTAGTAGGTGTTCTCAAAGCCAGCTGTATGGCATTCTTGGCCTTTAAAGCATAGGCATCTTTCCAGTTCAGGATAAAAGAGTGTTTCAGGAGACACTTGGGTTGTTCATTCTCAGGGGAAGATTGCTAACAACTAAACAATCACAACCGTTGACCAAATATTCTCTGACATTATGCAATCAATATAAACAAAGCTCTTGGCTAAATTAACCAAAAACCACTTGAAATATTGAGTCATGTGAGTGGCTGACTGGCCGTATACTCCGTGTAGGTGAAGAATTGTTGCAACATCAAATGTGTAGAATTTTGGAGATGTTTAGGTGGAAAAATAGGAATGACTGATGCTAAATGAAAAATAAAACATAAAAAAATGAGTAAGACAGTTGTGAAGAATAAATATTGAAGTGGAGTGTCACTGAGACAGATCGAGATTCATATATAATAATAATAATAATAATGAATTTAATTTATAACGCACTTTTCATTAACAAAAATCTCAAAGAGCTACAAAGTGCAACAAAATCAAAGATCAAATAAAAACAAGTGATAAAATCAAGTAAAATCAATGATAATATCAACTAAGATCAAAGATAAAATCATGTGGAGGCAGAGTAGGCTCGCTTAAAAAGAAAGGTCTTTAAGCCTTGTTTATATATATATTTTGTGAAACCTTTGACAGACAGGTAAACTTACCATTGGAACTTTTTTTCCCCAACTCTAGTTCTATTTCATCCCTACTGACCACCAGAGAGCAGAGCTGAAAGCACTGCATAGTCCCTGCGCGCAAGTGCAGTTCGAGTAGAAATATAAAAAAAAGTCACAGCTATGACATGTCAGATGATTAGTTAGGTGGTATATAACCCTGTTTCATCCATAGCTCTGATCCCTTTTTTCTTCTTGCATGCGGTTTGATTTACTACAAATTAGGGATGTACGATATTATCAGCATGGTATCGGTATCGGCCGATATTCGCGTTAAAATTCAATATCGGACACCGGCCATTCCATCAAAATAACTCATTGATATAAAATATGCTGTTTTTGTATGACAACCCAGTGACAAGGATGCCTGCAGCGCCAGCACAACATGATGACGTCACGCACAACTACCTGATCTCACGACGGAGAGGAAAATTCAAAATGTCGGCGTGTGGAAGTTTATTAATTTTTTTGTTGGTTAGGATGTCGGACTCCGAAAATTTTTGGACTACGTTGAGCCTCACTACATCGTCCCCAGTCTGAGATATTTTTCCAACGTAACCTTACCCAAGTCCAATGTCATTGAAAAGCTAATAGTCTATAGCACTTGGGTGAGTTTTACCACAGACATTTGGACGTCGTGTTAGCCCCGTTAGCATGATTAGTCTTACGACACAACGGAGAGACAAAAACTTTTAACTTAAAGAGGCTGTCCTTCATGAACAAGACTGCAGAGCTGCAGCTAGAAACATGGAACAAGCCTTCACAAGTGAGACAGCAGGTGACTAAATAATATTTGACACTTTTCATTTAATATAAGTAAACATTCTATGCACATGGCTGTTACTGAATATATGTCACCAGCTCTTACAGCTGTTACACAATTTTTGTAGCAAATAAGCCTAAATAAGAGGGCTATGTTCTGAGGTACCGGTACATTAAATATCGGTATTGGTATCGGTTACTGCCCAAATAAGTTTTAACATGTCGACATATCGGATATTGACCAAACATCCAATATCGTGCATCCCTATTACAGACCCTTTCACTGTCATTGGACGCCCGGTTCCCTGTTGGCAGGAGTCAAACCTTAGTTTGAAGCTAAGAACATTTATAACTCAAACTGTAATTTACCTCTGACTCTTGATATGGTAAATAAACATCACAAGCAATGAAATTCTAAAACCCATATGTATCTCCAATGGACATCACCATTGCTGACCTTTTTTCAGTCGCTTTCACGGTTTGTTGCTAAACAAATGGACATAGACATGAACAAATTTTGCTTACAAATTTTAGCTACATGAATCAATATGAAAATAATGGGTGGGTTTAGTTTTACTTTGTGACTTTATTTTGACTGGTCTTTCTGACACTACAACAAAAACGAAACAGATTTGTAACGGAAATAAAACAAGCGTGAGGAAGTTTGAAATCAAAAGTGTGCAGCAATGTGACTAAATGACAGGAGCTGAGAGGATAGTGGAAGTAAAAAAAAAAAAGCACAAAATAGATGAAAGATGTTTGGCAAAGAGACAAGGAAGGGGCAGTGTTAGGAAAGAAAGGAAGTGGAGATGTAGCCGGATGAGAGGAATCCAGGACAGGATGAACAAAGTGGGGGGAAAAGAGGCAAACTCTCTTGTTTCTGTCCTCGGGGACGAGAAAAAGTAACACCTGCCTTTTTTGTTTGTTTTTGCAGTATTTTTTTTAACCCGTTTTTTCTCTCAAACATGCACTTTCCCAGGGTCAAGTCAAAATAGTTTTTTCAAATCCAGCATAAAAATAAAAAAAACTCCTGCACGTGTGATATTTGTTAGTAATGATCGGAGGAACACGAGGCGTCATTGAAATGCTAAAAGCTGCATGACTAGCAGCACAGGAGCCATTGCACTTTTAAAAATACCTGACCTAAAAATGTTCTGCGACAAGAAATAAATCCACGTTCCAACGTTTTTTTTTCCCCTTCTTACACCAGAGACAACTGGCTTTCGTT
This sequence comes from Garcialebias charrua, assembly GCA_038048925.1. NCBI lineage: Eukaryota > Metazoa > Chordata > Actinopteri > Cyprinodontiformes > Rivulidae > Garcialebias > Garcialebias charrua. The sequence continues at coordinate 22,638 of JBBPBX010052489.1, forward strand.
GCGTTGGAGTTTGAAGTTTGACCTAAAACAAATGGTGCTACTATTAATTACACCACGTCCCTGGCTATTATTAAGGAATTCGAAGTGAGACTGCATCCACGTCTGGTCTTTAGTCCATGCACGAGAGAACGCGTCTGTTCAAGTCGGAGGCACCTGACTGGATGTTAGATGGCAGAGGGAAGCGATTCTTTGTAATGGGGTTAAGGTGTGACTGGTTCATTAATTTAAGGAGCAGCTGATGCCTCTAATGAGCTACATGATCTATTCCCCTGTGAGTAAAGAAAACATTAGGAGCGGCACAAGTTAAGTGGGCTGTGCACTTGAAAAGGTCCTGGAAAGGCTGGAACATTTCTTCTGGGCCTGGGAAGTTCAGCCTGCTTGTACTCACGGTAACAGCCTTGCTTCCAGTAGAATCCTGGCACGCAGTCGTCACATTTGGCCCCCATGGCTCCGTCTTTGCACTGGCAGAAGCCCGTGTTGTTACACCGGTCGTGAACAGAACCCAGCTGGTTGCAGTTACACTCTAAAGGACGAGAACGGTGGGACAGAAAAACAGAAAGAGTGACTTTCCATATACAGTATTTGTATTTAAGAGAATTTGACCTAGACTTGAGTCAAATCAAATAAAGGTATTGACAGTAAATGATGTAATAGTGTCATTTTGGGGGTATTTTTGTGATTTTGTAAACATAGTGCTCGGATTCCTGTTGGGGTGTCAAACTCAAGACCAAAACAAAAAACAAAAAAACAACAACAACAAACAAACAACCCCCCCAACCCCACCCCCACAAAAAAAAAAATCTAGTCTTAGCTGAGGGCCAATTTTGATGAATAATTATTAAAATAAAATTGTATTTGACTTGCAGATGTAGTATGTCAAATTATTCATATACTTTGTAGAAAAATATAGCTTCATATGGATTAATTACGAGCTGGAAACGTCTCTGTGAACTTTGTGGATGTCTCAGGCAGCAGCGGATTTATCGCCGATCGTGCCAGGCCGCCGTGCGAACACCTCCGGCCGGCCTGGCTACACCTCCGGCCTGGCTAGCTCCAGAAGCTAACACGGGAGCTAACACGGTAGCCGGCCGAAGACTGGTGACCAGGATGGCTTCATATGGATTAATTACGAGCTGGAAACGTCTCTGTGAGCTCTGTGGACGTCTCAGGCTGGAGCAGGAGCTACAGATTGATCGCGCCGCCGCTCCAACACCAGCTCATGGCTTGGCTAGCAGAAGCTAGCCAGCTAGCTAACACAGGTCTGGAGCAGCTGCGGTGGTTCACTGGCCGGCCGCCGCGCTGCTCGGCCCCGACAACAATCAACGCATGGCAACCTAAGATGTCGGCTTTGACCATCTCAAAGTAAGAAAATATATTTTTATTTATTCTGTAAATGTGAATAGCAATGTTTAACATTACAGTACACTACTGTACATGCTTAAATGTGTGTGCGCGCTCCGTTAGCATGATACTTTATTTATTTTTTATAATTTTCACCCCCTAGCTACGGCAGAATCGAGCTGCGAACCGTTCTTAGGTCCCTAACTCGTTC
>JBBPBX010052490.1:0-24189 GCA_038048925.1 Garcialebias charrua
TATATATATATATATATATATAATAAACTACTACGTATACTACTAGATCTACTTTGCATTTTTTTCATTTATCGCAGGGCTTCATGGTACAGAGCCCCCAGGATAGACGAGGGACTACTGTACATCACTTTTCACGATTTTATCCAAAACAGCAGGATAGATGAATGGATGTCTTGCTGATGTGACTGAATGCAAAACCTGAATTGTATTGCTCAAAAATGTTAGTTTATGCTCTCTTTAAGACTTGGTTTCACACAAGAATTTGAAAAAAAAAAGAGTCTACACTAAAAATTGGTGTATCAAATATTGGCACTGTACTGCACTTTAAAAAAAAAACTACTAAATATAATGACATTTAATGAAATGCTTGAACAGGTCAGGGTATTACTTACAATTTAAGGCATGTAATCTAATTTATTCATGCCCATACAGACTGAAACCTACATTAACTAATGTCCTGATATATTTCATTTGTGCTTATATTGAAAAAAAAAGAAATATGAAAAGGTTGGTCTTTTAAAACATCGTGCAACTTAGCTGAAATGTGTGATTTAACGTAAAACGCTGTGTAAGCACATTTCAGTCTTCTATCTCTTAATTATGAACACATTACTACATGATGGTTGAAATTCACAGATGTGCAGCACTACACACACACCCTCACACACACACTGGGATCTGACAGGCTGTCTGGGGAACAATGTCAGACTGAAATCAATTTCCAAATTGCTAGCTGATCTTACCTCATTAAAACTACCAAATTAAAGTTCTCCTGCATGCTCAACTTTCGATAATTAACCCCATGCCTGTATCTGACAGGGACTGAGCCGACAACAGTCTGTGATATAACATTTTAAACCTGTTGTTCCCTTGATTCGCCAGCTGTACATTGTGTCCATGCTGCTGACTGTGTTGAGTGTAGTGATTTTTTTTCAAATCCGCTGCACCCGCATGCAGTCGCACGGCTGAGTTAGCTTGACAGATTGTCATCACAATACTATAATGGGACTCAGCCCAACACACACCAGCATCCACAAGTTGACTGACAGCTCTCACAGAGAATGCAGAGGCTAACCTAAGCTCTAAACAATCTGAACAAATGTAGTCTGATTATATGCATGTGTAGTGAAATTTGCGTCTGCATGTAAGCACTAATCTGATTAGATTTGATGTGGTTGTAAAGTACTAAATTACTACACAATTTTTAATCACATCAAAAAAAAAAAAACATTGAAATCAAAATGTCTATCAGTTGGAGCTGCTGTTTTTTCTCTCTCCGTTGAACATGTTCATAACAATGTGGATAAATTACTGCAACTGTTAAAGTATGTAATTAAAATATGTAAGTATATTAATATTCAATCATAACACAGTCAGCAGTATGGGCACAATGTAGTGCTGGTAAATCGAGGGAACAACAGGATTAAAATGTTATTTCACAGACTGTCATCGGTTCAGTCACTGGATGGGACACGGAACGTTTCTCACTTCAATAAATTTGTCCAGATGACATGATTTAATGTTTTTTTGTTGTTGTTATATACCTGGATGATTGAGCTTACAACGCTTTTTCTGAATCACTTTAGCCTTGGTGTCCTCAGGCTGTTTCTGTGAGTAGCAAGTTGGTCATCTTGCCTAAAACATTTGATTGCTGTTGATTGATTGTTTTGGATGGATGTGTTTTCATCCATCCTTTATCTTTTACCCTATTCTTCCATTTTGGGTCACGGGAGTCGCAGGTACCCATGTCCAGCAATCACTGTGCGAGGGGCGGGGGACACCCTGGATGGGTTGCAAGTCCATCACAGGGTCACATGGAGACAAACCACCATTCACTCACACCTAGGGACAATTTAGAGTTACCAATCAGCCTAACACGCATGTTTTTGGTCTGTGGGAGGAAACCGGAGTACCCGAAGGAAACCCACGCATGCACAGAGAGAACATTCAAACTCCACCCAGAAAGCCCCCTGGACCAGGATTTGAACCAGGGACCTGCTTGCTGAGAGGCAGCAGCTCTACCAGTTGTGCCACTGTGCTGCCTGGATGTGTTTTGCACATGTTAAAAGTCTGATTTTGCGATTTCAACAGGAAGTTGGCTTGAAACGCAGCAGTGAAGGAAGGCTACTTTTGGGACAGATCTTGTTGGCAGGCCGTAGACTGATGTAGGCCCGTCGCAATAAACAATAAATACATTAATTGCATGATGAATGAAAATTATCTACTTCATTTTCATTAGCTTTATTGTTTCTTCATGTCTCTCTCTTTCTACTGAAGACACTGGATGACAAAAGCCTCAACTCTGGTGCTCTTCACTGACCCTTCCCTTTCTATTTTCTCTTTAAAATCTGTTTTAACCGTCCAATATTGTGTTTTTGGATCATTAAAAGCAGCTAAGCTGAGAAGCTAAGCTAACAGGCCAACCTCAGAGAAAATCTTCCATCTTGTCAAAGCTCCACAATTCACAGTTGAAACCCATGCCTTCATGTGAAAAGTTGTTTTTCTCTACAAAAAGAAGCTGAGAACTTGTTTACTGATTTTTTTCCTTTCTATTAAAAGCTTTGTGTGAAAACTGCTATGCTAAAGACCTCAAACCACACAGAGCATTCCCCATTTTGAGAACCGAAAAACAGGAAGGAGAGACAGCCCATGTCACATCATGGGGCCTCACTCCCATTTTTCTTAAATTGACATGCTGCTCGTGGCCTCACTATCCATCCTTCAGTTCAAACAATCTTATATGGCCATCTGGTGGTCAAAACAGGTACTACACACAAAACAAATTAACCAACTTTTTTTTGACAATAATTGATAATTGTTGTCACATTTCAAACAATTTTATCATTTATCGCAATAATTTCTGAGACGATTAATTGCCCAGCAAAATGTGTTATCATGACAGGCCTAGACTGACAAAGTCCCATGGATGGGAGACAAAACATTTATCTATTATAGAAACAAGTCCAGATGACACAATTTAACCTTTATTTGTTGTTATATACCTCAATGATTGAGCTTACAACCCTTTTTTATTTATATTGTGTGTGCAATTTTTTTCATTAAATCAGCTTTTATTTAGGCATGTTAATCCCATTGAGCCTCAAGGACTCATTTACATGAGATACCTGATTTCAACAAAGAATGATGACAACAATGGACAACAGAGACAACATAGACAATCCTAAAAGGGCATACTGATTTATTTATTTGTTATTTTTAAACAAGTTACAAATAAGATCGCAAGAAAAGTAGTAAAAACAACTAAATTATAAGGCAAATGTAGAAAACTAAAAGCAAGAACATGTCTGTATGTGTTCTTGTCAGGAGTCCAGCAGATTCTTAAAGCCACTTAGGCCCTGTACACACGTAGCCGTTTATCAGTAAAACCGAACAGTTTAGCATGCGGTTCAGCCTTTCATCCACACGTGAACGCCGGTTGATGTAACTATAAACGAATAATAACAAAACTCCGGCCAAAGTGAAGATTTGAGAACTCTCCGTTTTCGAGTCTGCGTGTGGACTTTCAGAACGGAGCTTTCTGCTCCAGCTGGACCGGCAGAACCGGATCTGCCGGTCCAGCTGGAGCAGAAAGCTCACGTCACATAATGCTCTAAAAAAAGCACTAAAAAGTCAACATACCTGCTCTGACATGATTCCTAGTTGACATTTTCCTGCGTTTTATTAACTTTGTACTCCAACACGGTATTTAATAGTAGTTCAACCTCACGGTCTGTCCACACAAACGAAAGAAAAAAATAAATAAATAACAGGAAGTGTGGCTGCATGGGTTGAAGGATTGTGACAGCACTACACTGCCACCTATGGGTTCAGCATATTCTTTACAACTTTACAACGTTCTGTGGTGAAAAAAACGGGACATGTAGACAAACATTTTGAATATTCGAACATGTATGGACAGAGATATTTTTTTGGCGCAAATATTCGTTTTTCAAACACCAGGCTACGTGTGTACAGGGCCTTAGAGCGGTCAAGGCCGAGAGCTTCAGATCTTTTTGCAAGATGTTCCAGGAAGCAGGAGCAGAGTAGGAGAAGGTCCTTTTGCCAAGTTCAGTCCTCATTGAGGGACCACTGCAGGTAATAATGTCCTGAGAGTGCACGCTGTAGCTGCACTTTTTTCCTAAATGCTGATAAAAACAAAAGGGATGTTTTTTTTTTCAAATAGGAAGGCGGTTCCAGCAGATCCTCCTCTGATTTTATCTTCAAATGGTGTCCCTATTGAGTTTGTTGATTCCTATAAATATCTGGGTATCCTGATCGATTCACATCTCTCTTTTAAACTCCACGTGGAAAACCTAGTGAAGAAACTGAAAGTTAAACTGGGTTTCTTTTTCAGAAACAGATCATGTCTAACACTGAATGTTAGGAAACGCCTTGTATCTGTGACTTTCCTTCCCTCCATTGATTACGGTGACATTCTCTACATGAATGCTCCTACAAGCACCCTGCGGATGTTGGATGTTGTCTATCATGGTGCACTAAGATTCATAACTGGCTGTGATTATCGTACCCACCACTGCACCCTGTATTCACTGGTTAACTGGACATCATTAACCTCACGCAGACTCTTCCACTGGTACATTTTCATCTTTAAATCACTTCTTGGTCTGCTGCCCTCATACATCTCCTCCTACATGTCTTTGCGTGAGTGCAGCTACAGCGTGCGCTCTCAGGACATGATTACCTGCAGTGTTCCGTCAGTGAGGACTGAACTTGGAAAAAGGGCCTTCTCCTACTCTGCTCCTGCTTCATGGAATATCTTACAAAAAGATCTGAAGCTCTCGACCTTGACTTCTCTAAATGGTTTTCAGAATCTGTTGGAATCCTGGCAAAAACCAATGCAGATTTGTTCCTGTCTTTGATTTTATACGTCTACCTTATAATGTTTTGCTAGTTTTTTGATACTTTGTTAAAAAAAAAAAAAAAAAACTTTCTTTTGTTTTTTTCTCTCTTTTGTTTTCTATTGTTTATTGTTTGTTTGTTTATTGTTTATTGTTTAAGGAAATTCTACCACTGCTGTTCATTGTTCTTTAGTTTCAGCAGGTCGCTTTCGTAAATGAGCCCATGAGGTTCAAAAGATTTACCTGACTAAATAAAGGTTGAATGAATGAATGAAAAAGGAGGCGATGTATGAATGCAAAATACCAAGAATTGATTTAAAGATGAAAATGCACCAGTGGGAGAGTCTCCGTGAAGTTAATGATGTCCAGTTAACTAGTGAATACAGGGTGCAGTGGTGGGTATGATAATCACAGCCAGTTATGAATCTTAGTGCACCATGATAGACAGCATCCAGCATCTGTAGGGTGCTTGTAGGAGCGTTCATGTAAATGACGTCACCGTAATCAGTGGAGGGAAGGAAAGTCACAGTTACAAGTCGTTTTCTAGTATTCAGAGTTAGAAAGGTTATATTTCTGAAAATAAACCCAGTTTAACTTTGAGTTTTTTTACTTGGTTTGTTGGCTTCTGAAATAAAATGGTCACCAGAAAATATGAGCGATATAAAAGTTAGTATCACACAATTTTTTAAAATGGTTTTAACTTGTCAGAAACATGTGGAATCACAATAGAATTTATTGTTTTTTACTCAAAAAGTGCTGACTTTTATTCACAAAGATGGCTAACATAAAAAAGCACATACAGTATACAGTAGGTGGCACAAACAACCCCTTTGTGATAGCATAATGATTGATTACTTGTCTAAATTTATTTTGAAATTGTGGATAAATTGATAGAAGCAAACTGAATGGAAAATTAAGTAATTTGTTGTTTTCATGGCATGCTCATTTCTTTTTTAATTATCGTCAGTTCATCAGAGTATTAAAGCTGTTCAATTTTAGAGTTTCAGTTCAACAAAAGGACAAATATGAACCACTTATGATTGCAGATATATTTCAGAATCATGAGTGTGCATAGAAGCCGACCAGCTTGTGTCATGAAACAATTGCTGTTTTATTGGGAATCATTTGTATTCTTCTTCAATTCTCTTTTAGTTTCTTAAGATTCACTGACTGGAAGCAATATTTATCACAAAATGAATCTCAAGTTGATTTATTGAACATTATTAGTTGACACATCATCACATTTGTGGGAATGATGGCGACGAGGTTGAAGAAGGTGGGCCTGTGATTGGAAGATTGCTGGTTCAACTCCCGCTCCGACAACATCAAAATGTGGGTGGGATAAGTGAAGCACCCACACATGTCTTGACCCTCATTTGCTGCACTCTGGGCCCTTGAGCAAGGCCCTTAACCCACACCATCTGCTCTCATCTGTACCCTAGACCAAGGGTCTGCAACCTGCAGCTCTGGAACCACATGCGGCTCTTTGGTCCCTCTGCAGCGGCTCTTTCAAGCTTTGACCAAAACTGACATAAAACTGAATTTTATAGGATGTTGTACCCACAAAAAATGACTAGTTTAACAGATTTCCTCTCAACTCCTTTGCAAATATGTGGATACTAGTACTAATACACAAAGTAAATTATACTCAAATTAACTTTATGCTTTATTCTTCAAAGTAGGATACACAATTACCATATTATTTGGACTATAAGGTGCACCAGATTATAAGGCTCAATATCAATGAAGGGGTCTGTTTTCATACATAAGGTACATTATCAAAACAAAACAGTCAGATAAGTCAAACGTTATCCAACTCATTCATAATAACCACATACAATCTGTTTGAGGTCAGTAAGCAAAACCATAATTAATACAGAAGACTCACTGGATTATAAGAATCACTGTCAATTTTTGAGAAAATTAAAGGATTTTAAATGCACCTTATAGTACAAAAAATAAGGTACTCCACAATTTTATAAAAAAGCACATTTGTCTAGACAGTTCACTGTTTTGTTTTTTTATTATCATTTTTTTATTATTAGCAAAATACAAGACAATACAATACGTTGGACAGATGAATGGAAGAAGGATGGAATCCAATATTTTATTTTGTCTCAAAATGTAAAAATAATAAATGTTAATGTAGCCGGGTCGGGTGTGGTTAAAATTGTGGACTTAAATATAAATAATCTAGTTTAAAAGAATAAATAATTGATCTAATAAAAGTGAGTTTGGTTAAAAACTTTACTAAAAATATTACCCTTTAAAAGCACACAGGCCCGTTTGCAGAGGAGGCTTGGACAGATTCACACACTGGCAACAATTAAATTGCACAATTGTTTAATTATTAAAATACTAAACAGTTACAATTATCAATAAAAGTGCAATTCATATCCCCTTTCTAAAAACAGGAACGCATACACATACACACACAAACAAAACAAGACACTGTCACCCCTGAAGAGATCCAAAGTCCGCCCTGGTAAAATGCAATCCCGCTGCTCCCAAAGAGGCGTCACACCCACCGACGCCTGTGTGATTAGTTGAGCTGGCATCAGTCTGCTTCAGCTCGGCCCGCAGGACGCGCGGCATAGCCCACGCCACGCCGTCCAGACAGCGGGCCCCAAACAGTCCCAGGACCAGCCGGCAGGAGAGGGACGACCCGGAGAGGAGGGGGGCAGAACCAGTCGGGACCGCCGCAGAACACGGCCACGGACAACCAGGGAGACGTCGCCACGGACAACAGGAAGTAGAGTCGTAAAGGACAAACAGCAGGGACTAAAACAATAAATATTTGGTATTAAAATCTACAAAAGTATAAAATAGAAAGATAAAATAGCGCTTTTACTCACCCCTGAGCTGCTCCACCTCTAACAAGAGAGGGAAGCAGAAAGCTTGTATTGGTGGTCGCCAGAACAGTGGATCATGGCGACCATTATTTAGCTAGCGCGTGACACACCAAGCTACTGCCGCCGGAAGGCGGATGACGTGTGTCCACCCCTGGAGGCGGGCTCTGTTTTATACATGAAGCCAGCCCCAGACACACCAATCACGTTGCGGCACCTGTATGGTGCATTTAATGTCCGCTCGGACATCTTACCACATTCACCCCCACAAACTGAATCGACGTCCCGTCGATGATCCAGCTTGCCACCAGGGTTCAAACAGTGGACATGGTACCAGCGCCACAGTAGAGGCATGCTGGTCTCCATTAAAAATAAATAAATTACGAGCTAAAAAACAAATAAATTACAAGCTTAAAAACAGGTGAACCGCTGCTGTTTGTCCTTTTCACACGCATACACAATAAAAACAATCTTTCCTGTTATATCAAAATACAAACACAGTGTAGTAAAAGAGTCCCACCTCACAACTGCAAAAACTACCAACAAACGCCAAATGTAGCCGGGTCGGGTGTGGTTAAAATTGTGGACTTAAATATAAATAATCTAGTTTAAAAGAATAAATAATTGATCTAATAAAAGTGAGTTTGGTTAAAAACTTTACTAAAAATATTACCCTTTAAAAGCACACAGGCCCGTTTGCAGAGGAGGCTTGGACAGATTCACACACTGGCAACAATTAAATTGCACAATTGTTTAATTATTAAAATACTAAACAGTTACAATTATCAATAAAAGTGCAATTCATATCCCCTTTCTAAAAACAGGAACGCATACACACACACAAACAAAACAAGACACTGTCACCCCTGAAGAGATCCAAAGTCCGCCCTGGTAAAATGCAATCCCGCTGCTCCCAAAGAGGCGTCACACCCACCGACGCCTGTGTGATTAGTTGAGCTGGCATCAGTCTGCTTCAGCTCGGCCCGCAGGACGCGCGGCATAGCCCACGCCACGCCGTCCAGACAGCGGGCCCCAAACAGTCCCAGGACCAGCCGGCAGGAGAGGGACGACCCGGAGAGGAGGGGGGGGCAGAACCAGTCGGGACCGCCGCAGAACACGGCCACGGACAACCAGGGAGACGTCGCCACGGACAACAGGAAGTAGAGTCGTAAAGGACAAACAGCAGGGACTAAAACAATAAATATTTGGTATTAAAATCTACAAAAGTATAAAATAGAAAGATAAAATAGCGCTTTTACTCACCCCTGAGCTGCTCCACCTCTAACAAGAGAGGGAAGCAGAAAGCTTGTATTGGTGGTCGCCAGAACAGTGGATCATGGCGACCATTATTTAGCTAGCGCGTGACACACCAAGCTACTGCCGCCGGAAGGCGGATGACGTGTGTCCACCCCTGGAGGCGGGCTCTGTTTTATACATGAAGCCAGCCCCAGACACACCAATCACGTTGCGGCACCTGTATGGTGCATTTAATGTCCGCTCGGACATCTTACCACATTAACAATCATTAGATGTTTTTAGTTTTATAATTTCACACCTACTGGCCAGAAAAGCCCCTCTAGCAAACTTAAAATGGCCCACGGGCCACCAGTTGATCATGACAGTTGTAGCAGGTATTGCGGCTCGTGACACGTTTAATTTAGTGAACGAAAGGGCAGAGATGTCTCTTTTGATCGTAAATGTTGCAGACCCCTGCCCTAGACAGAAGCTCTCTGCTCCACACAGAGGGCTGTGGTAGCTCAGAGGTCCGTGGTTGCATCAGGAGGGGCATCCGGCATAAAAATAATTGCCATATCTGAAGAAAAAATAAGCTTTATTTTGTCCACACATCACTCCATCATTATGTTTTCTGTCTTATTAATTAATTAATTCATTCATTCATTCATTCATTCATTCATTCATCCATTCATTCATTCATTCATCCATCCATTCATTCATTCATTTATTCATTCATTTATCTATGCATCTTTCATACCAGTGTTTAAAATTTGCTCCTGACTGACTATTTCTGACAAATCTGGTAAAATATTATTTGTTTTTGTCCTTTGTCTCTCCCACAGTATATGTACATGTAGGTGTTTCTTTTTATCCCTAATGCTGTGTCTGTTTTTAGGTGTTTGGGGGCCACTGAGGTGATGAAGGTCCCCATGTCATCCCAGTGGAGGAGCCAGCTAATGACCAGTGTGTTTGTCTGCTGAACGCCCCCACACCACCAACACCCCCCTCTATCCCTCTCCTTCTCCATCGCTGATGGCTCTATGGGGCATCATCAGCCTCAGCCTTCATTGCTGGGTGTGTTTACGATCCGGTGCAACGGCAACGGTGGCAGCATCCGGCCTCCCTAATGACAAACCCGGGGGACCCCTGGACTGGCTCCTTTCAGATAAGGGACCATTCCACCACTCGCCAGAGTACATTGACTTTGTGGAGAAGAACCGGCAAGGCTTCTCCACCAGATACAAGATATACAGGTGAGCTATAAACAAGAGATGAAGAGACACTTTCCACACTTCCAATCATCACTGCGCCTCCACTAAACAGTTAGCAAATCTTCCACATTTGCATCAAATCATCTCTGAAGTTGTACTTTGATAAATCAACAGTGTGCAGTTTGGATCTGCTTTGACGTACTTCCAATATTTTAACTTAAACATGCATGACTGTTTAAATCACAAGTTGGTCTTTATAGTATAAAAGTCACCGCAGGGACATAGAGAAGATTGTTGTCCAAAACTTAATCCTGGACAAAGTCAAATAATCCCTGCGTTTGTCAGACACTCAAACATGACTTGTGTACTACAACACCATTCACCAATACATCATACTCTGCATACTAGTACTACTGTACTTTTTTGCTGTATAAGTTGCACCTTTTAGCATAAATTTGAAAGTCATGCAACAAATTTACGTCCCACCCCCCTCCAATATTTATAAACTTTTTTTTTTCTGAGATCTGACCATTTCATTTATTCTGACATGGGAAATATTGAACATTACCATTTTCAGCCACTAGAGGGCCCTCGACTAATATGGCAAGTCAAGTGTCTCAATAATAGGTACATGTGGCTATTAATGGGACACTTGACTTGCCATACCAAGCCATCTTTGTCTCATTACGTAACTCCTGGAGCAAACGTTAAATCAGCTGCATTTTGCCATGCCGCCCAGGTGAAATGCAGCTGATTTGACAAATAAAGTGCATTTATTAAGGACAAGTTAGACTGAGACACACCCTTGCTATAATTTCGAGCAAACAAATAATTGTTTTAAAGTGTTAATCTTGTTAAATTCTTGTTAAAGTCCTCCCGTGCACACTAACGCAGACACCATTTGGCAGCAAATCGATTTTTTGTGCAACACTGACCCACATTCCCAGGTTGTCAGCGGTGACGCATAATAGATGCTACTTATTTATGTTTTTTTTCACTTTATTATACCTATTTGGACTGATGCGACTTATATGGCACTGCGACATGTACGGCAACAAGTATGGTACTTTGTATTTCAGATTTGTTTCTTAATTGGACTTGCATTATTTTTAGTGTTTTTCTTATCTTTGAAGTGTTGTTTCTATTTAATGTTTTCTTTTACTTGCTCGAGATGGTGTAGAGGCAGGGCAGCCGGCTCAGGACCAGAAGGTCTCGGGTTTGATCCCCGGTCACGGCATACCTCGTTGTGTCCCTGGGCAAGACAGTTAACCCCGAGTTGCTCACGGTAGGACAGGCAGTGCCTTGCAAGGCAGTCTACCGCTACCGGTGTATGAATGGGTGGATGGTTGGTACTGTGAAGCGCTTTGGGGTCCCTAAAAGGGGGCTGAAAAGTGCTATATAAGTAAGCTCCATTTACCATTTACTTGAACATCTGCAACAAACCCAATTTATCCTGCAGCTTTACAAAGTGTTATTGGCATTCTAACACCATTGCATATGTGTGAAACATTACATGAAACTTTTTTTCATCCATTTTACAGTTAAGAGGATGAATAATCTGATACAGCCTTTTAAAGTAAAATGTTTTGCTTGCCTTTACACTTCTTCACAGTAATGGACAGCGTGGGCCAGTGCCTGGAATGTCAAACTGTTACCGGTATATGGATTTACTTTAGTCTTCTGTCCTGTGTTTAACTGTTCAGATCCACTGCTGGTGAAGGGCAATGGACCTCAGATATATCCAATTCCAGCATGAATCCATTCAGTCATTTTAACTATTAATGTCATTTCTGTTATTGGCATAGATACCTTTATGTAACAAGCCTTAAGCGGATTACCCACTTGATTTTTTTTTATTTTATTTTATTGTACCCATTGTTTCAAGAATGTGTTTTTTTCTTGTCTTCTTTGATTCTGCATATCTCATGTAATCACCACATGCTAATCATCAGTTCACTGACATAGATGTGTGATAAAAGAAAAAGCTCTTTGGTGGACTGCCAGTCTGTCCAGGGTGCACTCTTGAACAGATTGCTGCCATGACCCGCTTACAGTCCTGAACAGGATAAAGAGGATTTAACAAATGATTGAATGCACACATACATCTACATATATTTACATATATATATGTTTGTACATTTTAACACATTTTAGCCACTTTAATGTCAAGTACCCTTACCTAGTTTATTTTAAAGCATGCTTTATGAAATAAAATAATGCTTTCTAGGTGTGTTTGCTTTTCAAGATCCCTTTTTTTAAACATTCAAGTGTCACAGGAGCAAACATCCACAGGTATACTGCACACGTACTGTATGCTTCATAAAAATCCTCTTCTTGCTTGAGTGGCTGACAGCCTGCATTATTTGGCCTGTGTTGTCATGCACAAAAGGTTCACACAATCTGTCATACCCCGACAGAATCACAGGGTATTACATGGCCGTTTGTTGCTTTCAGCTGGCTGTATATTACTTTTTGCTCTGTCCTAAAGCCTCCTGGATTCACCCCATCATTTGGTCAAATGACATATGTTGATTACAGCTGTAAAAGAAAAGATTTGTCACGACGGCAACACAGTCTGAGGTATCGGAATACAAGCGAATTAGTGAAGATTGTGTCATGAATCATTTCCATCGTCACCGAGGTGGATGTTGTCTGGGTTTGTGGAAATGGATAGACAGGGTTCTTGACATCTATGGATCGTTGCAGGGATGTTTTATAGCTTCTGTGATCAGTAGCGGTGTTAGAGCTTTTTAATATTTCCTTCTCTGGCAAATGGCTGAGGTCCATTGGAGCTGAGCTGCATGGGCGGCAAGATTAATAGTCTTATCATGTGGCCAAGTGATTAGTGAGCTCTTAGTACTTATTACTCTGCATTATCACAGAATCCCCTGAGAGACTTCTGTCAGCTGCAAGGTTGTGTTTGAAGCCCTCTAGATTACCACAATGCGGCACTGATTAATAGTGTTGATATTAAAAGGAAAAACTAACCTAAAAAAGTAAATAGCCTGTAAATCTTCCCAAATTGAATTCAGTTGGATTCAGTCCCGTTCAATCTCACAAACCGGTGCAGACAGCTGTAGGATTGTTTCTGTTTTGGCAAACAACAGCTTTCTTTAGTGCCGGGGTGGGTGAAATGTGATGATTTTGGGTGCTCGCTCCTGGATGTGGCTCACAAGTAAATTCTACGGAATGGTTTAGTTTAAAAAGTAAAGCAGGCGTACTGAAGCATGTTCTCAAGGGAGGATGATTCACTGTGTAAGTTCTACCTGTTCTGTTTGGCTTTTGAACAGCCCAGCATGTCTGAGCGCCACTCTTCATAAACAGCTGATCTGAGCACGCTCTTCAATGATGTTTGCTTTTCAGGTTTAATTAACTGTTTTGCTTTTCATTTTAATTAAATTACTTAGACAAGCAGTATTAAGGTTTGTGCAAGAGTGTTTTATGATATTGTGATCACATCATATATTTTGTGTTTCAATATTATTATTTTTTTGTGAATTAGTCTGCAGCCACTAAATTAAGTTCTACTAGTATTGCTTTATTTTAAATTAAAATGATGAGTCAATCAACATCAAAGTAAATGTTTGCTGACATCTGTTGCTCTGAATATATTTAATACTTCATCGTAATTATAGAAAATTAAGGATTTCTTACGATGAAGTTTAGCAACTTCCCATTAGAGGGACCAAGATGGTGTAGTGGCAGAGAATCAAACTTGTTATCCGAAGGACCCAGGTTCGAACCCCGGCCACGGCACACCATCTTGGGATGTCTATGAGTGCACATCTATTTTCCCAGCTCCCCGAGCGCGACTACGCTGCTCATTGCACCACCTGGTGGTGGTTGGGTTAAATGCAGAAGACCAATTTCGTCTGTCAAGTATGGGAACATACACAGATGACAAATGTGACAAATTATTATTATTAATTATTAAACATTTGAGCTCCGTGGCTTCAGCGGTGTGTTTTTCTTGTTCAATCCGGGGCAGGTGCTCTGATTTTGGTCAGCCACTCTCAGCCTGTCCCTCTACCAAGACGGGGACGCAGCTGGCCAGGTCGGGATGCTGGCCGGGTTGGGATGCCTGTGTTTGGGTTCAGCGAGAGTGGTGTCTTGCTGAAGCCACGGAGCTCAAATGTTCAACGTAAAACTAACTTGACCACGGTTTAATGTGGCGCTATGGCTCTGCAGACATTGAATGTTGCTGTCTTGTGGTGTTGAGTGTAAAATACTTCCACACAGCGGACATGTTACGATAAAAAGTTGGTTAGCTGTTAGCTTAGATGCTACTCACTCAGTCCTCACGCTGTAGCTGACTGCAAACTATGAAATGGATTTCCTGAATGTGAGGCAGGTCTTGTTACTCTGGGTTCATGACACACGCCTCTGTTCAGGAATACATTCCATAGCTTGAAGCCAATGTGCATTATGGATCGGAAAATATCGGCAGGTTGGATTGAAAATCCGATAAGTAAATTATGCTGCTATCGGAGGCCGATACCAATACCGGATCGGATCGGCCCCATCCCTGCTAGAATTACTCGGCAGACTAATAAACTTATGGATTTGATGTTTACTAATAGACCTGAGCAACTTACAAGGACTTATAATTTAATTGTGGGGCTCTCTGACCATAACTTGACTCTGACAGAAAATTTACTGAAAAAAAGACTCAGAAATCAAGCATCTTGCAGTTTGAAAATGAGTTACAGAATCTAAACTGGGAACAAATAATGGCCATGAAAAGTGTGGATGAATGCTGTGACGCTATAACATTAGCAATCACAGGGCTAACAGGAAATTTTACAAAATAAATACAATGCATAACACAACAAAGTACAACTCCGTGGTTAAGTCCCGATATTATTAAACTTATGAAATCTTGAGATACAGCCCTAAAGAAAGCATTTAAATCAAAGCTCCTTACCAATCTCTTATCATACAACAGTTTGAGAAATAAGGTGGTTGTACAACTACGTAAAGCTAAAGCTTCTTATTACATTCAACTCATAGAGGGAGCAAGGGGTGATAACACTCTACTTTGGAAATGCTTGAACAATGTAACTTGCACAAGAGTCAAAATAAAGGTAATAAAGAACTTCTTATAGATGGTACAGTTATCACTGAGAGTTTAACCATGGCAAATTAATTTAACTTTTACTTTGTATGATCAGTGGAAGAGTTAACGTAGCTTTTTTTTTTAACCACATATTTCAACACAGGTTGCTCAGGAGGTGTCACAGGAATATTTTTTATATTAGACAAATTGATGAAAGAAAGACTGCACAAATCATTGCAAAACTGTCTAACTCAAATTCAAATGATGCCTATAACACTAACTGTGGCTTTTAAAAGAAATATACAAATACTCTAATTAAGCCATTGACACATTTAGTTAAACAATTAGAACCTTCATATTTCCTTCAGGGTGGAAAAAGGCAGTTGTTGTAGCTATACATAAAGAGGGGAGACAGGATTCTACAAATAATTATCGATCTGTATCCATCTTACCTGTATTATCAAAAGTTATCGAAAAAACTGTAGTAAAACAACTGACTGACTATTTGGAAGCTAATCAGCTCCCCCACCCATTACAATTTGGTTTTAGATCCGGGTACTCTACCGAGATTGCCAACTGCTGCTTGGTGGAGAATATAAAGAAGTTTCTTGACCAAGGGAAAGGTGGTTGGGGCAGTATTTTTAGATCTTAGAAAAGCGTTTGACACAGTAACCCCGGAATTACACCACATGCGTTACGGCTCCGCCCCGCTCCGGTCCGACCTCCGCAGCAAATACGCACCCATTATAATCAATGACAGAATTTACACTGGCTCCGCACGGCGGCGGCGAGCTGCGGAGAGCGGACGGCAGTCCGTCAAAATTAGAAAATTTTCTATTTCTGCCGGATGACGGAGCTGTGCCGGAGTCAACTTTTGAAGATTACGTCGCACCAACAGGAAAAGGAACGAGCACAACTTCCGTATTTACAAAATAAAATCACCACGGGCGGACTAATCCTAGCTCTATACGGATTTATTTGTACAAAAATGCTGTCAAACTATCATTTATGACTATTCTATGACTAAACTATTATATTTATGACTATGACTACGCCTACAAACGCAATACAAGAAATAAATAAATAAAAACGTATTTTATTCTGAAATGTAAACATCACTTCCTGTTGCTCAAACCATGTAGCTTATTTACGAGAGAAGATCAAGGCAGCAGTCTCTCTACAGTTGTTCTCCTTCTTCCACCGAATGAATTGTTTTGTTCTGACTTCACTTGATTTATCGCGCGATCTCGCACGTGTCTTGGAGCGGCGCATCCAGGCGGACCTGAGGGGAGCGCAGGCAGTGGGCGAGGACTCACGTCAGCTGCGACATGCGGACCGCAGCGGGGCGGAGCCGCGTGCAGTGTAATTCCGGGGTAATTCATAGTCGGCTGCTTTCTAAAATGGCATATTTTAAAATTTCAAATGAAGTAGTGGGCTGGTTTACTTCATATCTCCAAGACAGGCAGCAATGTTTTAAAGTGGGTCAAGGAAAATCTTCATTTTTAAACATCAAAAGGGGACTTCCACAGGGCTCTATATTAGGGCCATTCTTCTTATTATTATTTTTATTTTTTCATTTATATAGGTAGTCTCATTGAGCCAAGATAACTCATTTTCAAGAATGACCTGTTTAGGGAGCAGATGATGGGGGTTAAATGCCTATCTCAGGGGCCCAGAGTGGGATGAATGAGGGTGGAGGCAGGTGTGGGTGTTTCACATTTTTCCACCTACATTTTTTGATGTTGATGTTCAGGTACCGGGGCTTGAACCGGCGATCTTTCGATCACAGGCCCACCGTCTCTTACATCTGTGCCACCACTCCCCCAATCTCTTCATGAATAACCTACCTCTTGTATGCAATGGTGTAAATTGTCAACTTTGAACAGATGATGCAGTATTTTATGCACCTGCTAGGACACCACAGCTGGTGGCAGATGTCTTGTCTGCTTGTATGGAGGAAGTGAACCATTGGTTATTTAATAATGAGTTAGTTATCAATTTAAGTAAAACTGTGTCAATGTGCCCTGATGCATGCTCAATAATCCAGGTAGAAAAATCTAAAAAAGCTAAGTCTGGTCCTCTGGACATAATTTTTTTTTTTTTTTAAAGGCAAAAAAATTGTAGAAACGTTTCGTCTTTCATCCAAAAGACTTCCTCAGTCCGATATGCAGTATTCAGCCCAGTCTTATAAATAGCACCCTCTCACAGTGGATGAACCAGTTGGCTGATGACAGCCGAAACGTGTCAATGTGCTTTTCCATTAGAAAACAACATGTACAACAAAAAATCAAATTTATCTACAGGAAGAAATTATTAAAAAATAACATAATTCAAATATCTTGGTCTGTTTTGAGATCCACATCTAAAATTTGAGAATCATATGATCAGCGTTTCCCCCCCAGAAAAAGTCAAAAGAAACCTTAATTGTTTCAAATTAACAAGACCTTATATTCCTGTACAGGTTCTACTTCAGTATATGCATGCCATGATATTCTCTCATATCTCATATTGCATGACTTCATGGGCCCAGGATACTACAACAACAGTTAAGCCAATGTTCTCATTGTATAACCAAACAATGAAAGTAATGGACAGAAAGCTGAAAGTTATGCACCATAACTCATGTTCCCTGAAGGAAGGGAACGAGGTGCAACATATGCTATGGGAATTGCACCCCCTGAAGGAATACATTCACGCCTTTACGGCTAGGGCGTCAGCGTCGTGCCAGAGGCCCCTCCCTCTGGGTATTTAAGCGACTGACGCCCATCCATCTTTCTCCGAAATGCACTTCACCGAGCTTTCAGCATTGAAAGAGCCAGATATGTTGCACCTCGTTCCCTTCCTTCAGGGAACATGAGTTATGGTGCATAACTTTCAGTTCCCTTTCAGTCTGGTTCTCTCGGTGCAACATATGCTATGGGAACGTAATTCATTCATGCCCTTGAAATGCTCAGTAAAATGCATGTAAGAACATCCGCCTTAAAAAGACAGGCATTTCCCAGCTGCTTTCTACAAGGTATGTAGAGAGCACAAAGCTGAGAAGAAAAAAATGCCAAATGTAAAAAACATCAACTTGATGTTTCAACTGGGCATATAGATAAACAACACCAGCTAGAGACAGCCTAAGCGTGCTCCACCAGTGTGAGTACTCATCATCTCCTTTTTTCTCTCTGGAACAACCTGAGAAAACAGGAGGAAGGAGCAAGGGACCCATTACGTCACAAGTAATTGGGTGACAAGCGTGGAGGTAGAGAACCAGATCAAGCACAGGGTAACCTCCCAAGTCCCTAGGGTAAAAACTTTTATTTTTTATTTTTTATAAGGGGCATGAAACACCAAGGGGTATCCTTGCATATGTTGTTACTGTTTGTTTTGGGATAAAGCAATCAAAGCCTTAGGCTCTCAGCCAGTTCCCTTCAAAGGCCAGGATGAAAGTTGCCACAACTCCGGATGTGGGTGTAGAAGCTGCCCACGTGCCTGAGTCAGCAGGTCCCTGTGAGGGGGCAACTGCCATGGTGTCCCTGATAACATTGAGATCAACTCCGGGAACCACGGTTTCTGTGGCCATCTGGTGGATATCAGGATCAGGGAGAGGGCTCCCTGGTGCACACATTCCAGTGTCACCTCGATCAGAGCGACAGGTGGAAAGGCATAGTAGAGCACCCCTGCTGGCCAATTGTGTGCCAGAGCATCCATTCCCAATGGTGCGTCTGTTTCCCTCAAGGAGAAGTAGAGGTCACACCGTGAGCTAGCCCTGCAAGCGAACAAGTCCACAGAGGCTCTCCCAAATCGTGACCAGACCTGTTCCACAATTCGTGGGTTCAGGCTCCATTCTGACGCCAAGAGAGGCCCTCTTGAGAGGGCATCTGCTCCATAATTTAGATCACGGGGACATGATCGCCCTAAGTGACAAGATTCTTGGAGCACACCACGTGAGCATCCTCTGCGTCAGTCCGAGGAGGGCCTGGGACCTTGTCCCTCCCTTTCTGTTGATAAAGGACACTGAGGTCCTGTTATCTGATTTTACTAGGATGTGCTGCCCAGCAATCAGACCTTTACTGAAGAAGTATTTTAATGACAGGAATATGGCCAGCAACTCCAGGAAGTTGATATGTAATCTCGCTTCCTGTTCATTCCAAAGGCCGAGGGCGTTCTGATTTCTGCAGATAGACCCCATCCAGTTTTAGAGGCGTCCGTCATGATTACTACACGAGATGACACCCTTCCCAGCGAGACCCCTTCCGTGAAAACAGATAAATCTCTCCAAGGTTCCAGGGCCTTCAGGTACTGAATCTATCCTAACCTTTCCTGCTTGATTAGTCAGGGCGGGTTGTGTCTGTCGGTTTAGCCATACTTGTATGGCCCGCATTTTCAGTAATGCGTGTGACACACAGAGAATGGCTGCCGCCAAGAGGCCTAAAAGGCGTTAGCACATTTTCACAGGGACTCGTTGATCTAGTTTAAATCTTTCCAGGCAACGGCGAATGGAGGAAACTCGTTCCTTCGAGAGCCATGCTCTGTACTGGACAGTGTCGATCTGTACTCCCAGAAATACGGTAACCCGAGATGGAGTTAAATTGCTTTTTTGTAGGTTTATGACAAACCCGAGAGACTTCAGGTGAGAGATCACCCTATAGGAGTGTGACTGGGCCACGGGGTGTTGTGACGTACTTCCGGTAAAATGCAACCCATATCCGCCACTTCCAGTTCCCATCCACTGCCGTTGTTGTTAGCGTTAGCTCCTAGTAGCAGACCATGACAACGACCCGAAACGGGAAGCGGCTGCGTGCAACTGGCACTACAAGTGAGTTCCGTTGTGTCCGCCCACCGGTGGGTACAGCTGCTCCGAGGGGGAGTTTGGATGAAAATTTATCGCGGCTATCCGTTGGGGAAACGTTGCCATAATTTTATATGGATTTATATGTGTATGGAGTTATCATTGGTGTGTATGCAGATGTTTTATTAATTGTATTTTAGTCATTTATGTTCATGTCTTTCACGCTAACTGGAAGTGCGCTGTCTGGGTAATGTCTGCGAAAGTGCTGGAATGGAAGTCCGTGGCATATAGTCTATTGCATGACTCCCCTATGTAGAACCTCGCCCAACCAGGGAGTGGAGTTAAGAATTAGCTATAGCTATATACTCTTTGTGAAACACATCAGTCACAGACTTGTTCTGTTTTATGTTTGTGTGCACTGTCCCTGTCAAATAAACTAATAAAATAAAACGTTCAGATCTTTCAGAACAATCCTGCTATGACTTTTGGTATTGGTCCAACTTTAGTTTTTTTTAAATATTTAAACTTTTCTGACATACTGTATTATTTTTCTCATAGAAAATGAGTTTATATCCTTCAAATCTTTAGATCTGTTTACAACCGTGTACTGCTCCTTTCACATTTAGTTATCCTTCATCTTCTTTCAGCTTTCTTGTGCACATTCAAATCAGCTACTTTCAGTGATTCAGGTGTATGTTTTTTTTTTCAGCTTTAATCTGCTAACTACAACATGTCTGTGCTTCGTCTAACTTATTTCTGATAATTTCACTTTGTTATGCTCCTTTCAGCTTATTTCTGTCAGCTTCAGCTTTTTCTACTACTTTAACTACTTTGTACTATTTATCTGATTTTGTGCAAATTTTAGCTCTATCAGCTAATTCCACTTTATTTATTTATTTTTTTGCACATGTTTCAACTTTTTTCAGCCTAATTCAACAAAAAAGTGTTCTCTCCACTTGCTTCTGATAATTTTACCTTCTGCTTTTTAAGCCTTTTTTCAGCCCTTTTCTTCACATTTTGCCTTTTCCAGATAATTTCCACTTTTTGTGCTGCTTCTTCCTACATTTTAGCTTCAACTGTATTTTTTTTGCACATCTCTGCCTTTTCCAGATAATTTCCACTTTTTGGGCTAATTTCTGCTTATTTCAGACGAAGTAGACACATCTGTGCTCTCTCCACTTCCTTTTGGTAATTCAAGCTTCTTTTTGCTTTTTTTAGCTACTACTGAGCTGCTCTTTTATTTTTGCAAATGTCTGCCTTTTTTGGATATTTTTCACTTTTCTGTGCTAATTTCTGCTTTTTTTTCAGTCAAATTGGACACACTTGTGCTCTGTATATTTTTATTTGTATTATTTGTTTTAGGTCATTTCAGCTTTTTTAGCTGATTTACTTTTTTTTTTTTGTGCCAGTTTTTGCTCATTTAAACCCAATTGTATTTCTGAGTTCTTCTGCTATCTTAGGCTTGTTCTTCCAATCCAGCTACATTTCAAAAGGTTTGTTTTAGCTAATTTCAGCTGTTTTTCAACAAGTTATTTAGCAATAAGCATGTACTTCATTTTTGCAGGAAATGCAATTATTCTAGTTGTCCTTGTAGTATTAACCTCTTTAGAGTTCAATACATCATAATATCTTAGGGCTGCTGCAGCTTTGCGGTCAGTGCAGTAGTGGTGAAGCTGAGGGTTCAAGCATAAGTTTTATCAGGGAAGACATCTGGCACTAAACATTTGCCAAATCCTTCATGCCAGATTGCTTGCTGTGATGACCCCTGCATAGGTGTGCAGCTGAAATAAAAATAGCATCCTAATGTCTTGACTATTGAGATTTCTGCAAATCCAAACAATTCTATGAGCATAAGTGGCAACTCTTTAGTCTGTAAATTAATGTTCCCAAAAACAAGTTCAACATTTTATTTCTCCTGAGGGGAAACTAAATTGTATAATCATAAAAACTGCATCTAATTTAAAAAGCTGCATCTTTTATTAGAACTAATCAGCAACTGACCCATCTGAGACCGTCTAATTTAACAGAAAATTTGCCAAAGAAACGCATATGATGAGATTGATTACTGGTATTTCTGTTTGCATTTACAAAACAAGTGAAGCACATTCTGACATGAAGTTTGCCTCATCTTTTAATGTGTTAATGGATATTTTAAATTGTGTCTTTTTGTAACAAAAAGGGATAAAAATGCTCCTTGTATGGAGACCATCTTCTTTCCTACTGTCTTGGAGGGCAAAGTTGACTATACCTTATAAATTATTCACTGACAGGTCAGACCTGTGTTCCTTAAGATTACCGAGTTTAGGTTGAAGACGGTATAACACAAGTTCTATGACTCACATGTCAGGTTTTGTGAGGCAGGTTTTACACACCACATACTGTATGTCTTATCCAGTCTGTGCTTTCCACTGATTCCTTTGCACATATGTTTGTTTTCAAAATGCTTGGTAGGATTTATTTTTTATTGGGAACTGATTATTGCAACTTCTCTGCAGCACATCATCCACGATGCGTTTGTAGAATTTACAACACGTTCACAAAGTCACACTAGCATTATATTGTCCCCACATGAACGCTTGGTAATCCAACATTTAATTTGTTTTCAGAGTGTTGTTATGGAAAAAATGTATTTAAGGACTGAACTGTGCAAATTGTCTCAAACGTCTGCACAGTTGGTTGTTCTGATATTGTCATGGCTGCAAATCTTAAAATATATTTTATTTTATTGTAATTTAATATTGCATGTGCCCATCAGATTTGAGGATTCTCTAACTACTTCATAATTATACATCCCCCCCATAAAATGCCACTTTCTAGGTATGTTGAGCAAATCGATTATCAGTTCAATAGCTAGTGTTCGAAAAAACATGTTAAATCACCTAAAAGTACTCTCAGATGGGACATAAGTATGCACTGCAATGAGTTTAAATAAATAAAAAAGTCTAGGCTTATCAAAGATGAGCTTTAATCTCCTTAATTTTAATTGGATTATTGTGTCCTGTCTAAATGCATTATATGTTCATCAATAAAATCATCGCCTATAACAGCATGACAAAATTAATTACACAGAAGTATTTTTTGTAACAATCCAAAGCACATACAGTACCTTCTGAAGTTGACTTGATCACAAGAAAGCAAGTTTCTGTTTGATGTGTCACTTCTAATACGAGGAACAACTAAACCGCAGGGGAGCGTGCACATGCTCTCAACAAAGTTGAAGTGAGACTTTTAAAGCAGACTCCCTGAGCAGTGCTTCTTAACATCCCAGCACTGCAGTTTTTGATTCATTCATATCTCCTCTCATGAAATCCCTCCAGGTAACGGGAAGTTGTCCTCTGCATTAAAAGAGCTGTTATTAATAAAAAATGAAATAAAAAAATAAATGAAAAAAGTATATATTTTTTGCCTCAAAGCCAAATTTCTAAGCTCTAACTGAATAAAGTATAACGCATTGTTTTAATAAAACGTACTGTTTTTAGAAGTTAATGGACACAGTTTTTATTTTTTATACAAAGTATGTATTACTATTTTCGTTCAGAGACAGCTTTATTAAATTCCTAGCTTCTACTTTGCATCTCACTTTAATTTAATTTACAACTGCAGGCAAATTAAATTGGCAATCTTTCAGCCTGGTCCAAAAAAACAACAACTTTAAAACATGTTTTTATTTTATTTCGTTTTTTGTTTTACAATGTATCAGTTTCTTTAGTTATGTATATATATTTCAACCTGGAAATACTCACACAGAAAGAGAAGAATACAAATAACAGATTTTATTGACTATAGAGTTCTTTGGCGCTCACTTTGAGACAAACTCCATCGCATAACTCCCATCCTGAGCAAGCATGAAGCGACAGTGGGAAGGAAAAACTCCCTCATGAGGAAGAAACCTCCAGCAGAACCAGGCTCAGGACAAGCGGCCATCTGCTTTGACCGGCAGGGTTTTAGGGGAACAAGAAGCAGGAACGTACACAGACGTAGATCTAGGATGGAGGCGAGCAGGATTTTCTCCGGTGGCATAGTCGGGACGAAGAAAGGGGAGAACTGAGGATCTTGAAACCATGGGTGGAGCGGAGAGGTGGAGGGATGCAGCGAGCTAGCAAACAGGAAGGGCTGATGAAAGGACGGCCTTAAATGCAGATGGACATTGATGGGAGATGCGGGATAGCCAGTAAGTCATCCATATTTGCGACGTCTTCAT
>JBBPBX010052491.1:0-24188 GCA_038048925.1 Garcialebias charrua
CACAGACTTTGTTTTCCAAGAGTTAACAGACTTTGTTTTCCAAAGGATTAAAAGCTTTTCGCAATGGGATTACCTCCGAACAGTATGAAATTTCCAAAAACTTTATGGGATTATAATTTTTGATTTTTCTTTTCCACTTACTGGATTACTTCAAGATCAAAGACAGTTCAAGGTTTCCTTTCGTGTTGGACCCCATCCCCAAGGACTGGCGATGGCTTCCAAAAGGGGGGAGATGTAGTGGGCATGACCTTGTCCACTTTTAAGACACCTGTGTACTTTTGAACTGTCCAGTGATGACCTTTACTGACCTCTCAGTAAAGCAAGACATTTACTACAAAATCATTCATTTAGCTATAATCTGATAAATATAGTCACCAAAAGAGACTATTTCTATCTTTGATTTTAGGCTGATGTGATCAAAAGAATAACTTTTGTCATTTTCATGATGTGTGCTTTTAAGCTGTGTTATTCTGTAAGAGTTAAACTGTGTTCACTGCTGTGTTAAAGGTGAAATCTCGGGTCACAGAGACCCGACTGTTTTGTTTAGAAAGTCAGAAGACAGGTTAATCCGTTGTTTTTCATGAACAAGGCTCCAGCTTCTCTGTCTTTTCCTAAACAAATCTCCCTCTGCTCTGGCTGTAACCTTGGGTCGTGATAAGACAAGTGAACTCCTCTCTTTGAATCCTGCTTTAAGTTCTAAGCTGTGGCAGGAGTCGGCAGGAGTCTGCAAGAGTCTGCAGAGTTTGGAAGGAACCAGCAGGTTCCTCAGAGTTTGCTGGGAACTTCAAAGAGATGTGAACCTTTCCCAAAGAGCTGGGTACGTTTGGTCAAGAGCTAACGACCTGCGTCTTCAGCTAAGGACTGATGACTTGCTGTTATGAGTCCACTTCGAACAAGCATAAGATCAAGAACTTTGTTTATTCCTCCTTGGAATAAGTTTATCTTGAAGTCAGAGGCCTGAAGCTGACATATTCTCTGATGACCAACGCAAAACCAGGAGACGTTGGAAACGTAAACCAGAACCCTGCTTGAAGGTATTGTACTGGTTCCCACAAGGATCCGTGCATCTGAAAGGCTACAAGGTCTTCCCTCTTACCGGGCTGTCGTCAAAAGGTAAAGAGCTGTTTACAAAACGTACCTGGATTTTAGCAGAAGTCGGATGAGAAGTGTCACTCTGGTATCATGCTCACGATAACTTCTTCTTAAATCTTTCCTCCTACTCTTTCCCCTCTCAATCTAAGCTGGAAACTATTTTTTAAGTTAAAGAGCCCACAGACTAAATATGTTTAACATCTAGTATTTATGTCTGTTGTGTTAAATTTAAGTGTGCTGACGTATCTGAATTGAAAGAAAGTGAAATCATGTCAATCAAGTGTAATGGTGTTAATTTAGTTGATTTATTTTAAATAAATGATAGTGTCTCTTTGACATATCAAACTAAGTCAATGTCCATTGTCACTTAATGGCTCTGTTTATTTATCCATCATAAAGATCACAGAAATATTGGGTAAACTGAAAAAGAAGAGAATCCGTGAAATTACTATTCAATCTGAATAAATTAATTAAGGTAAAGAGGTCAGTATTAATATTGACCTCATCATAACCTCTTACACTAGCAAAGGAAAATGTTTCCTGCTTGCAAATTTTAAATGCTCTGCGGATATCTTATCCGCGCCACATGCCTTATTATTTTTCAGCTTCATAACAATATCCACAACTTCTTGTGCAGAAATAGTAACATCTTCATGTTTGTCTATGTCGTTCATCACAAAGGGATTACTTTTATTACGGTTAAACAGTTCATGATAGTGTTCCTTCCATAATTGCATAATTTCATCTGGTCCATTTGCACCATCAATGTTTGTTGGCAAGGAGGTTTTTACATTATTGACTCTTTTAATTTCTTTCCAAAATTCAGTAGGACTGTTATGTTGTAATTTCATTGCAAGTGACTCAGATTTAAGTGTGTTTTCATTCCTCTTAATAAATCGTAAAACATATTTAAAATTAGCATTTGTCCTCTTCTTAAAGTCAAATACTGGACCATGTGTAGGTTTGCCTGATTCAGCCCACAGTTTAAAAGCCCTTCTGGCTTCAGCATGAAGTTCTTTTGCATATTCATTCCACCCTGGCTTGGCTTGGTGCTTTTTAGTTTTGTACAAAGATCTACTTGAGATAAGAAGTGATTTTACCACTTCCTCATATAGTGAGCACAACTCTGTGCCATGTTGCGTATTTTTGCAGTTCATGTCCGAACATCTCACTGCACTTTTTGGCAAAACAATATTATTCAACAAGGTTTCAGACTGGGTGCAGTAGAGATTAAGCTCCTGCTCAGTCAGATTGTCCCAATTTATTTTCCTTTCTGGCCTGTCATTGTTCTCAGGCAAAAGGGCTGGTAAATTGCCCATATTGATAGACAAGGAGATAGGGATATGATCAGATGTTGCAAATTCATAATTAATCCTGATGGTCTTTAAAGAGTTATGTGCATTCCTCCGTGCAGATACAGTGGTCTAACCATGATGTTGTGTGCCACGCCTCACTAATGTAAGTGTAGCTATCTACAGGCAGGATCACTTCACTGGAGAGGATCAACTTATTGCTGGAACAAAATTGTTTAAATGATTGGCAAATAATGACTTACAATCTGTCATGTCAGCATTCATATCCCCCACAATAAAAAAACAAGTGGATGGATTGTCCTGAATAAATGACACAATATATGCCAGCCTGTGAAGATATTCATCTTCATTCTCTGGACTTTCATAAAGTGTATATATATTCAGTATAATGAACTTTTTATCCCTGCAGCTGAACTCTATTCCTATAGCCCAGTCAACATCCAGTCTAATTGCTTTAATCAGCTGATCATACCTTTTATGCCACAACACTGCCACGCCCCCAGAAATTCTGCCTTGCACTAACTTAGTGCTAAAGTCAGTGGTAGATTCACCTGCACCATAAAAGTCTTCATGCAGGGAGTTGAGTCTGTCCAAGTCCTGTTTAGATAAAAAAGTCTCTTGAACGCACAAAACATCACATTTTTTCAGAAGTTCATCCACCACAAGACGACGTGATTTATCCGCCTCTGTTTGACCAACGCGCAACCCACGCACATTATATGACACAACATAAATGCTCATTTATGCTGTGGCAGTTTGTTCCGTGCTAGGGCACGGCTGCTCTCCTGAAGCATCAGGTGTAGTCACAGTGCAGAGCGTTGCAGCTCAGCCTCGCCCCCTGGCCCAAGAGCAACATTATCCCTGTCAGCTCTTGGTTTGCGCGCCTCAAAATAACGGCGAACATAAACCCCCGTTGGCCAAAGTTGTGGGTCATACATTTCAGACAGTTCGTTGCACTCTGCTGTGACCTGGAATGAGCTACATCTATTGTGATTGGAGTCAATCTTCCGACACGTCACACGTTTCCCCAGTTTCTCAGACAGATAAGAGGACAGTGTGCCAGCATCAAGCTCTGGAGAGAACCGAGTTGCAAACACACTCACCAGTTTGGTTCTAATCACTGGGATGTTGTCCTCGGTTCCAGTTCCAAATATTCCAACATTTCTCCGCTGCTCCTTTTGGAGACGCGTGTTACGCTGCGCTGCTGCGTTTGGAGGACGCGCAGGCTTTTTCACTGCTTTCCTCACAACAGTGCTCCATGATGGAGACTCGGACAGCGCTTCCTCACGCTGTCCGGGTGGCTCCGGTGCCAGCTCCGTCCGAGCTGGTGCAGCCGCTCCGTCCATCCGTGCAGGTGGCGCAGGTCCTGCCGCTCCACCCATCCGCCCAGGTGGCGCAGGTGCAGCAACTCCATCCATCCGTGCAGGTGGGCTGCAAAAGCTCTCAATAGCAGCCAACCTGCGATCCATAGCTGTAGTACATGCACCAAGGTTTTCACTCAGGCTTGTATGAGTCTTCATGGCCTCTCTCAGACTCGAGACTTCCCTGCTCAGCTGCTCCACTCGGTTGAGCAGAGCTGAGGCGTCCATGTTGCCAAACCCGACAGATGGTAGCTCGTCCAGGTAGTGTGAGACAAACCTGGGAATGTTCTCTCCACATTAATTAAGCACCTTTAGGCAGCCTTTAACATTATTAATGTCCTTCTGGGAGCCTTTGTGCCTGACGCAACATATATAAGTCGTGCACAGTTCAAATAGTACGCGCTTGGACTCTTGAATCCACTCAGATGAGAAATTGTTTGATACCAACAATACAATTTCATCTTGTGACAGAGTTCTCATTTTGATGGCAAAATAGAGATTCAAGATTCAAGATTCAAGAGCATTTATTAACATTGCACCAATTTTTATCGATACAGCGTGATTATGTATTCACAGTCATCCAGGAGAGGGTTTTGAGTGTGAAAAGCTGCTGCCTTATCAAAACACATGACATGTTCTTCAGCGCGGCCTCTCTCATCCGTCTCAGGATGAAGGTCAAAGGTGGGAAAACAGGGAAAGAAACCATGGGGGTTACAGCGTTGATATTAAAAAAAATGAATCACATTTTGTCTGCAAGACACCGCATGACCCAGTAAAAACCATATCATAAGCACATTTATGACAGTTACATGTTGCAGGTTGAAACTGAGGCAGGGAGGATCTGTCCATGAAACATTCCGGATGCCTCCGATAACGCTCATAGAAAAGTTCTCCGGGGGGGGGGAGCAGACAAGACAAGAACAGCTTTTTTCCACAGTAGCCACGTCTCAGGAGAGATTAGATATCCAGCCTTTTCCAAGGCTGTTTCCAAGGGAGCCAGATAAGAATTACAAATATTTTTACATCAGGCACACTTTGTAATTTCAGCAGCCTTCAGTCTGTAAGGGCCATTCTGTTCATATGATCCAATTCGGGACTTTTTTTTCCCACTGATCCAACTCTGACCTCAGATGTTGACCACAGCGACCCGAGTCCTAAGTCCAAGGGTGACCAGCTCACCCTCTGGATAAGCTCTCAAACAGCTGAATTCTGATGTTGACCACAGCGAACAGAGTCCTAAAACCAAGGTTGATCTGTTCACCCCCCGAATAAGCTCGCACACAGCTGATTTCTCGAGGTCACAGCGCAGACCAGACGTCGGGTGCTCCAGGCATTAAGTCCTGCTGAAGTCTCCCTCTTTTGCGATAGACCAGTGCTCCACAAATGCCAAAAAGGAAAGCGCTGCCATCATAACCAATATAATCCAAGATTCCAAGATTCTTCACCTCCACAGAGCACACCCAGACATCCACGGAATCCATGGCGGAATCCATGGCGTATCCTCCGTCACTCTGTGAGGTTGAAAAGGCTCCCCTTGTGCCTTCTTCTGTGGAAATCTTCTTGTAGAATCGAATGCCCAAACCTCCAATCCATCTTAATTTGCGTTTCGAGGTGCTTTGCTGTGGAGCTGCCAGCAGCAGGGGGGGAAGGACAGGAGAGGGAAGAGTTGCGACTGCCTCCGTTGAGAGCAAGGTTGAAGCACCTTTTAGGCAGCCTTTAACATTATTAATGTCCTTCTGGGAGCTTTTGTGCCTGACGCAACGTACATAAGTCGTGCACAGTTCAAATAGTAATAGTGGTATTTACATTCTGAAATAAGCTGATTTGTAATCATTTATTAACAAAAATAATGATGTTGGTGGTATTTACATTCTGAAATAAGCTGATTTGTAATCATTTATTAACAAAAATTAAACTGAGACACAGTTTTACAAAAAAGGCAGTTAACAAATATATTTTTTAGGTCTTTATCCTGCTAAAATTAAAATACCAATTCCTGCAGGTCTGTTCGCTGCATTTCTGGTGCTGCGCGTGCACGTTTGGTTTTATCAGACGTACCGGTAGCTAGCGAAACAAATTTTTAAATCCAGCTCATTTCACAATTACGATAAGTCTTTAAAATAGTCAGCTAACAAATATATTTTTTGAGGTGTTTAGCCTGCTAAAATTAAAATACCTTACCAATTCATGCAGGTCTGTTCGCTGCATTTCTGGTGCTGCGCGTGCTCGTTTTGTTTTCATCAGACGTACCGGTAGCTAGCTGTAAGGGATTATGAGGAGGTCAATATTAATACTGACCTCTTTACCTTAATTAATTTACTTTTTGAGTCACTGTTCCAGCTGGTACCAACGTTTCGTTGTATGTCAGTTTGAAAATCTTGTTCATTCTTGCTAGTATTATCAAACTCTTTTAACAACCGACGTATGTTCTCCACCTCTTCCGAGGTCAGAGGGCCTTTGAGACGACGGTGTATCAATTCAATCTTTGCTTTGCGCAGCTGGTTATTTGTGTGCGCCGAGTTATCAAAGACAATGTCACGCATTGTACCAGTTCGGTCATCCTCTGTATCATTCAAGTTTTCAAACAACCAACTTATGTCCACTATCTCCTCAGAGCTTAGAGGTATGGTGCCTTTTTCCTGGAACTTCTGTGACCTTTTGCTACTCCCGGACTGTCCAGTCCGCAGTGCAGGGGCAGGGCCTTTGCTCGGTGTAGACCGCGGAGGGTCACTTAAAGAGCGGACATCCACCGTTTGTGGTTTTTTGCTTATCTCGGGCAGCTTCGTCCGAGGTGCAGGGACAGGGCGTGTGCTCGTCCTTCTCAACCATATTGGGTCTCTTAACCACTTCGGGTCATTGTTCCAGCGGGCATCAACATGTCGTGGTTTGTTAGTTTGAAAAACATGTTTTTTCTCGCCTATTTTAGGAGAGGGAGTTGATGAACTTGTCCCTTCCAGCTCCAGCGAGTGGGATTTGACCTTTTCTTGGTAATGTAGTTCACGCTCTGGTTTTGTTTTTAACCAGATCGGGTCATTGTTTTGTCTGTGAGCGTCACAAACATTTACAGCACCCCGTTGTGTTTTTGATTCGCCTAACAAACGTTCGAACTCAAGTTTTTTTCGGTGATCTTCTTCACGTTCTTGAATGTGCTTCTGCTTTAATACTTCCAGCTCTTCAAGCCTTGATGCGATCAGCTTGAAAGCTTCATCATAATTGTCATATCCCATCTTTGTTTTGAAATTTCTCCAAATTAATGAGAGATGTTTGTTTGAATCAATAAGACGGTATTTATAATAGTGTATGCAAATAAATGCTTTCTTAGCGGTGAGTTATTTAACTAAAACAGCTTTCTGGGTTTGTTCCTGTAATCTATAAACAAGTCTTTCCTTCATTCAGTACCTTTTTATTTATTTTAGGCTTTACCTTCAATGAAAAATATGGTAAGTTAAGCCTTCGTGGCCGTATTAACTTAATAGACCTATCTTTTAAAACAATTACTATTAAACCACGCTTAATGTTTTCTGTCTTTCACTCAAACGCCTTCTTAAAGATTTCAAATAAATGCAATGTTCACACTAAAATGTTAGCAGATTTTGTTTTATTTTGCTCCAAGAGAATGTATTTCAGATTCAGTAAAACTGTTTGAGTTGCCGCAGTTATCTGGAGTGAAAAATGTAATTTTGTTTGTTATTTTAAACTTTTTATTTAAAATAAACTGGAGTCATTAATTGTACACAGAAAAACGTTAAAAATGCAATTTTTAACTAAAAGTGTGCAGTTGTGCACACCAATTCTGTTTAAAATTCAGAGATGTGAAGAGCTTAATGTGGAAATGCTCTGTTCTCCATCATTTTTTTAATTTAATTTGAAAATCAAATAAAAATGTTTTTTTAAGTGTTATTTTGAATCTCTTCAGTATTTAAAATGAGCATAAATTGTTTGTCTGTACCTCTGTTATTCTAAAATTTGTATTTAGAATAAACAGGAGTTATTGTTTGTGTACAGAACAATTTTAAAAGCTGGTAATTCACCATAGAAAATGCTGACTGTACGTGATAAACGCTCGAACTACGTTCTTGTCAGAGACACATCTGTATGATTAGACAGTTTAGATGGCTTGAATTGAGTTTTTAAACTTTTAGTGAAATCTCCGTTTGTCTTGTGTGAGAGAACTGCTTGTCTCCCAAAGTGCAGCACAGCACCCGGAAATGACGACAAAAATAGGCGGGTCGACGTAGCGCGTCACCAGCTTCCGTTGAGCGAGGCGGAGCTCGCTAAACAGATACGTGACGTCAACCAATCAATCACAGCGCTTGTAGTTCATTCCCAAGCATTCATGGTGAATGTAGTTTCTTACCTTCGACCAGTGCAGTGCCGGAAATGACGACAAAGTGGGTTGTTCGCAACAGCGTGCGTTCCCAATTCAGCGAATCAGCGTTCGTTACGAGAGTGATTGACAGCTCACAGCCCTCGTTCATCCAATCACAGCACATAAACAAAACGTGTAGGACACGTAGCTCTTTAACGTTACCTTAGCACAACAGAACACAACTTTATAGACTCTTAAACAACTCAAACGCTTCAAATTAACTTCCCAAAATTCTGAAACGTTTCACAATTACGATAAGTCTTTAAAATAGTCAGCTAACAAATATATTTTTTGAGGTGTTTAGCCTGCTAAAATTAAAATACCTTACCAATTCATGCAGGTCTGTTCGCTGCATTTCTGGTGCTACGCGTGCTCGTTTTGTTTTCATCAGACGTACCGGTAGCTAGCGTAACAAAGTTTTAAACCCAGCTCATTTCACAATTACGTTCATTTATTAAGGAAAAGTTCAGCTCAGACACATATTTGCAATAATTTTTATCGAACAAATAATTGTTTTAAAGTGTTAATCTTCTTAAAGCCTTGCTGTGCGCTCCTGTGGCAGACATTTGCAGCAGAGCTAAACACTCGGTAAACATTTCCGGGTTGACTCAGCGGTGATGCGGCACGTCAGCAGTGATGCGGCACGTCAGCGGTGGATGACGCATTACGTCGGCGGTGACGTAGGTGCGACCTATACACCGGTGCAACTTATTTCTGGATTTTTCCAATTTATTGATAATAATTGTCAATGTAACCTATACACAGGTGCAACCTATACAACGGAAAATACGGTAATGTAATTGCCAGTGCCTAGGAGTGTCTGTCTGAATAATTGTTTATTTAGTCTGTTAGCAAACTATCTTGTGAACCACTAGATTAGTTTCAATGTCACAGAAATTAACCACTGGATGTATTTTGACAACTGATTAACCTTAGGTATCAGCTTAATTCAAGATGGCTTCCACAGGTAATCAAAAATGTCTGTACCTCAGTCAGTTTTACAAATACTGAGCTAAGCTTCAGTGTGGTAGTAATCTCAAACACATACTGAAAACACCAAAAACATTCTGAAGGTTTTAATTTAAATATTTGGCATGCAAGGCAGATTCCATGATTCCACCCCATAATGTTGCTTTCTTTCCATTTTCTTTCTGAGCTTTGAAAGAAAGTTCCCAGAAAGGTAAGGAACTGTTTAATGAATAAAACATGAGCAGCACAGATAGCTGTGTTTGTGCTCCTGCCATCGATTGGCTAAGTTGACTAGAAGTCCTGTAATGATCAATGCTTCACAGCCACTTAGGAGGCGACATGCTGACCCTCGGTCACATCAGAGCCCACTTTCAGAGGAGACATGGGAACAGCACCATATTGATTAAGGTCTTTTAATCTCAGGGAGATTAAGAACTTTTAGGTTAATTACACAACAAAAGGAGATGGCTGCTTTTGTATCTTCAGCATGGTTATGAAGAACAGCAAAGACACAGAAACTGTCATGGAATTACTACTTTTTATTGTTTGTCCTGAACAACCAAAAATAACCATATTCATTTATTAAGATGATGTAAAATAAGCCTACAGTTGAACTATCTGAAATTTTACAACAGTCTATAATTATTTTGAAGTTAGAATTATCTTCTACTCTATACAACAACCAAAACATATGACTCTGTATCTAAAAAAGCTAAGTCTGGTCCTCTGGACATTCAAAAAACAAAACAAAACAAAGCAAAAAAATTGTAGAGACGTTTCGTCTTTCGTCCGAAAGACTTCCTCAGTCTGAGATGCTGTATTCAGCTTAGTCTTATAAATAGCACCCTCTCACAGTGTTACACAACCAGTTGGCTGATGACAGCCTGAAACCAGCTGCTCACATGATCAAGGAGGACCATCAGCCTAACGATGGATTGTTAGCACCCTGATGGTTGTTTGCTATTCACAGAGGGCTGAGTGATACTAGCAATAACAGCATTGTAAGAGGGGACAGTTGAACCCGGAGGCCTCCACCTCTGTTTAATGATGGACGGTTTCTTTTCACAAAGATGGCCTCCTTTACTCCTCTCTCAAACCATTGTTCCTCTCTATCAAGGATGTGAACATCTTCATCCCTGAAAGAGTGACCGCTGGCCTGGAGATGAGTGTAGACCGCAGAGTCCTGACCTGATGATGTTGATCTTCTGTGCTGGGCCATCCTTTTGGCCAGTGGCTGTTTAGTTTCCCCGATATAAGACTGATCACAGCCCTCCTGACACTGAACAACATACACAATATTACTCTGTTTGTGCCGGGGGACTGGATCTTTGGGATGAACCAGTCTTTGCCGTAATGTATTTTGGGGTTTAAAAGCCACTGGGACGTTGTGTTTAGAAAATAAACGTCTCAATGTCTCTGAAACTCCTGCAACATCTGGAATGACCACTGGTCTGGGTCTGGGTTCCTTCTTTTCACCTGATGGTTGGCTGGAGTCCTGTTTGGGTTTCTTCTCTGCTTTCAGGAAGGCCCAGTTAGGATATCCACATTTCTCTAGAGCCTGTTTTGTGTGTCTCCATCTGTCTGGCTCCTGAGTTAGTGGGGACGCTGTCTGCTCTGTAATACAGAGTCCTGGGGCATCATGTACAAAGACTTGCGTGGATTTCCTACTGAAAAGTGACGTACGGTCAAATCCAGAAAAGTGTGTACGCACAAAAAAATCCAGATGTATCAAACTGTGCGTACACCGGAATCCACGCACATTCCTTTTGTACATCACAACCAACGTGGAACTGAGCGCACGTGAGACACCTCCCCTGACACGCCTTCATTTACATATGTTAAACAGATGCAAATTACTTCCTGCATGTGTGAAGGACATGTTTGTTTGATCCCTGCGCGATCAGAAATTATTTCTAGATTCAGGAAAATAATGAATTTAATATAATATGNTTCTGTGGAAAGCGTGGTCCTGCTGCTCAGAGTGGTGTCTGATTTTAACCTTAAACAGACCACCTCTACTGCCTCATCAACAGGAATGCACGTAAAGAGTGATGTGACATCAAAAGAGACCATTGTTTCATCAGTCTCAATGATGAGATCCCTTACCTTATCCGTGCGCTCAGTGAAGTGCATTAGTGAAGAAGTGTTCAATCAGCAACTGAGTCAGAAAGTCTGATGAAGCCGAAGAAAAATCTCAGCAGCTGAGCCAGAGTGTCTGATGAAGCCAAAGCAGAACCTCAGCAGCTGAGCCAGAGTGTGTGATGAAGCCGAAGAAAAACCTCAGCAGCTGAGCCAGAGTGTGTGATGAAGCCGAAGCAGAACCTCAGCAGCTGAGCCAGAGTGTGTGATGAAGCCGAAGCTGAACCTCAGCAGCTGAGCCAGAGTGTGTGATGAAGCCGAAGCAGAACCTCAGCAGCTGAGTCAGAGTGTGTGATGAAGCCGAAGCAGAACCTCAGCAGCTGAGCCAGAGTGTGTGATGAAGCCGAAGCAGAACCTCAGCAGCTGAGCCAGAGTGTGTGATGAAGCCGAAGCAGAACCTCAGCAGCTGAGCCAGAGTGTGTGATGAAGCCGAAGCAGAACCTCAGCAGCTGAGCCAGAGTGTGTGATGAAGCCGAAGCAGAACCTCAGCAGCTGAGTCAGAGTGTGTGATGAAGCCGAAGCAGAACCTCAGCAGCTGAGCCAGAGTGTGTGATGAAGCCGAAGCAGAACCTCAGCAGCTGAGCCAGAGTGTGTGATGAAGCCGAAGCAGAACCTCAGCAGCTGAGCCAGAGTGTGTGATGAAGCCGAAGCAGAACCTCAGCAGCTGAGCCAGAGTGTGTGATGAAGCCGAAGCAGAACCTCAGCAGCTGAGCCAGAGTGTGTGATGAAGCCGAAGCAGAACCTCAGCAGCTGAGCCAGAGTGTGTGATGAAGCCGAAGAAAAACCTCAGCAGCTGAGCCAGAGTGTGTGATGAAGCCGAAGCAGAACCTCAGCAGCTGAGCCAGAGTGTGTGATGAAGCCGAAGCAGAACCTCAGCAGCTGAGCCAGAGTGTGTGATGAAGCCGAAGCAGAACCTCAGCAGCTGAGTCAGAGTGTGTGATGAAGCCAAAGCAGAACCTCAGCAGCTGAGCCAGAGTGTGTGATGAAGCCGAAGCAGAACCTCAGCAGCTGAGTCAGAGTGTGTGATGAAGCCAAGCAGAACCTCAGCAGCTGAGCCAGAGTGTGTGATGAAGCCGAAGCAGAACCTCAGCAGCTGAGTCAGAGTGTGTGATGAAGCCGAAGCTGAACCTCAGCAGCTGAGCCAGAGTGTGTGATGAAGCCGAAGCAGAACCTCAGCAGCTGAGTCAGAGTGTGTGATGAAGCCGAAGCAGAACCTCAGCAGCTGAGTCAGAGTGTGTGATGAAGCCGAAGCAGAACCTCAGCAGCTGAGCCAGAGTGTGTGATGAAGCCGAAGCAGAACCTCAGCAGCTGAGCCAGAGTGTGTGATGAAGCCGAAGCAGAACCTCAGCAGCTGAGTCAGAGTGTGTGATGAAGCCGAAGCAGAACCTCAGCAGCTGAGCCAGAGTGTGTGATGAAGCCGAAGCAGAACCTCAGCAGCTGAGCCAGAGTGTGTGATGAAGCCGAAGCAGAACCTCAGCAGCTGAGCCAGAGTGTGTGATGAAGCCGAAGCAGAACCTCAGCAGCTGAGCCAGAGTGTGTGATGAAGCCGAAGCAGAACCTCAGCAGCTGAGCCAGAGTGTGTGATGAAGCCGAAGCAGAACCTCAGCAGCTGAGCCAGAGTGTGTGATGAAGCCGAAGCAGAACCTCAGCAGCTGAGCCAGAGTGTGTGATGAAGCCGAAGCAGAACCTCAGCAGCTGAGCCAGAGTGTGTGATGAAGCCGAAGCAGAACCTCAGCAGCTGAGCCAGAGTGTGTGATGAAGCCGAAGCAGAACCTCAGCAGCTGAGCCAGAGTGTGTGATGAAGCCGAAGCAGAACCTCAGCAGCTGAGCCAGAGTGTGTGATGAAGCCGAAGCAGAACCTCAGCAGCTGAGCCAGAGTGTGTGATGAAGCCGAAGCAGAACCTCAGCAGCTGAGTCAGAGTGTGTGATGAAGCCGAAGCAGAACCTCAGCAGCTGAGCCAGAGTGTGTGATGAAGCCGAAGCAGAACCTCAGCAGCTGAGCCAGAGTGTGTGATGAAGCCGAAGCAGAACCTCAGCAGCTGAGCCAGAGTGTGTGATGAAGCCGAAGCAGAACCTCAGCAGCTGAGTCAGAGTGTGTGATGAAGCCGAAGCAGAACCTCAGCAGCTGAGTCAGAGTGTGTGATGAAGCCGAAGCAGAACCTCAGCAGCTGAGCCAGAGTGTGTGATGAAGCTGAAGCCGAACCTCAGCAGCTGAGCCAGAGTGTCTGATGAAGCCGAAGCAGAACCTCAGCAGCTGAGCCAGAGTGTGTGATGAAGCTGAGGCCGAACCTTAGCAGCTGAGCTAAGGCTCAGCTCTGGCTGAGCCTTAGCTCAGCCAGAGCTGTTGTGTGATGAACCTCAGCAGCTGAGGTTCATCACACAACAGCTGTGAGTCAGAGTGTCTGATGAAGCCGAAGCTGAACCTCGGCAGTTGAGTTAAAGTGTGTGATGAAGCCGAAGCTGAACCTCAGCAGCTGAGTCAGAGTGTGTGATGAAGCCGAAGCAGAACCTCAGCAGCTGAGCCAGAGTGTATGATGAAGCCGAAGCAGAACCTCAGCAGCTGAGTCAGAGTGTGTGATGAAGCCGAAGCAGAACCTCAGCAGCTGAGCCAGAGTGTGTGATGAAGCCGAAGCAGAACCTCAGCAGCTGAGTCAGAGTGTGTGATGAAGCCGAAGCAGAACCTCAGCAGCTGAGCCAGAGTGTGTGATGAAGCCGAAGCAGAACCTCAGCAGCTGAGCCAGAGTGTGTGATGAAGCCGAAGCAGAACCTCAGCAGCTGAGCCAGAGTGTGTGATGAAGCCGAAGCAGAACCTCAGCAGCTGAGCCAGAGTGTGTGATGAAGCCGAAGCAGAACCTCAGCAGCTGAGTCAGAGTGTGTGATGAAGCCGAAGCAGAACCTCAGCAGCTGAGCCAGAGTGTGTGATGAAGCCGAAGCAGAACCTCAGCAGCTGAGCCAGAGTGTGTGATGAAGCCGAAGCAGAACCTCAGCAGCTGAGCCAGAGTGTGTGATGAAGCCGAAGCAGAACCTCAGCAGCTGAGCCAGAGTGTGTGATGAAGCCGAAGCAGAACCTCAGCAGCTGAGCCAGAGTGTGTGATGAAGCCGAAGCAGAACCTCAGCAGCTGAGCCAGAGTGTGTGATGAAGCCGAAGCAGAACCTCAGCAGCTGAGCCAGAGTGTGTGATGAAGCCGAAGCAGAACCTCAGCAGCTGAGCCAGAGTGTGTGATGAAGCCGAAGCAGAACCTCAGCAGCTGAGCCAGAGTGTGTGATGAAGCCGAAGCAGAACCTCAGCAGCTGAGCCAGAGTGTGTGATGAAGCCGAAGCAGAACCTCAGCAGCTGAGCCAGAGTGTGTGATGAAGCCGAAGCAGAACCTCAGCAGCTGAGCCAGAGTGTGTGATGAAGCCGAAGCAGAACCTCAGCAGCTGAGCCAGAGTGTGTGA
This sequence comes from Garcialebias charrua, assembly GCA_038048925.1. Taxonomy (NCBI): domain Eukaryota; kingdom Metazoa; phylum Chordata; class Actinopteri; order Cyprinodontiformes; family Rivulidae; genus Garcialebias; species Garcialebias charrua. Next base: position 14,682 of record JBBPBX010052491.1, read on the forward strand.
TGAAGCTGAAGCAGAACCTCAGCAGCTGAGCCAGAGTGTGTGATGAAGCCGAAGCAGAACCTCAGCAGCTGAGCCAGAGTGTGTGATGAAGCCGAAGCAGAACCTCAGCAGCTGAGCCAGAGTGTGTGATGAAGCCGAAGCAGAACCTCAGCAGCTGAGCCAGAGTGTGTGATGAAGCCGAAGCAGAACCTCAGCAGCTGAGCCAGAGTGTGTGATGAAGCCGAAGCAGAACCTCAGCAGCTGAGCCAGAGTGTGTGATGAAGCCGAAGCAGAACCTCAGCAGCTGAGCCAGAGTGTGTGATGAAGCCGAAGCAGAACCTCAGCAGCTGAGCCAGAGTGTGTGATGAAGCCGAAGCAGAACCTCAGCAGCTGAGCCAGAGTGTGTGATGAAGCCGAAGCAGAACCTCAGCAGCTGAGTCAGAGTGTGTGATGAAGCCGAAGCAGAACCTCAGCAGCTGAGCCAGAGTGTGTGATGAAGCCGAAGCAGAACCTCAGCAGCTGAGCCAGAGTGTGTGATGAAGCCGAAGCAGAACCTCAGCAGCTGAGTCAGAGTGTGTGATGAAGCCGAAGCAGAACCTCAGCAGCTGAGCCAGAGTGTGTGATGAAGCCGAAGCAGAACCTCAGCAGCTGAGCCAGAGTGTGTGATGAAGCCGAAGCAGAACCTCAGCAGCTGAGCCAGAGTGTGTGATGAAGCCGAAGCAGAACCTCAGCAGCTGAGCCAGAGTGTGTGATGAAGCCGAAGCTGAACCTCAGCAGCTGAGCCAGAGTGTGTGATGAAGCCGAAGCTGAACCTCAGCAGCTGAGCCAGAGTGTGTGATGAAGCCGAAGCTGAACCTCAGCAGCTGAGCCAGAGTGTGTGATGAAGCCGAAGCAGAACCTCAGCAGCTGAGCCAGAGTGTGTGATGAAGCCGAAGCAGAACCTCAGCAGCTGAGTCAGAGTGTGTGATGAAGCCGAAGCAGAACCTCAGCAGCTGAGCCAGAGTGTGTGATGAAGCCGAAGCAGAACCTCAGCAGCTGAGTCAGAGTGTGTGATGAAGCCGAAGCAGAACCTCAGCAGCTGAGTCAGAGTGTGTGATGAAGCCGAAGCAGAACCTCAGCAGCTGAGCCAGAGTGTGTGATGAAGCCGAAGCAGAACCTCAGCAGCTGAGTCAGAGTGTGTGATGAAGCCGAAGCAGAACCTCAGCAGCTGAGCCAGAGTGTGTGATGAAGCCGAAGCAGAACCTCAGCAGCTGAGCCAGAGTGTGTGATGAAGCCGAAGCAGAACCTCAGCAGCTGAGCCAGAGTGTGTGATGAAGCCGAAGCAGAACCTCAGCAGCTGAGCCAGAGTGTGTGATGAAGCCGAAGCAGAACCTCAGCAGCTGAGCCAGAGTGTGTGATGAAGCCGAAGCAGAACCTCAGCAGCTGAGCCAGAGTGTGTGATGAAGCCGAAGCAGAACCTCAGCAGCTGAGCCAGAGTGTGTGATGAAGCCGAAGCCGAACCTCAGCAGCTGAGCCAGAGTGTGTGATGAAGCCGAAGCCGAACCTCAGCAGCTGAGCCAGAGTGTGTGATGAAGCCGAAGCAGAACCTCAGCAGCTGAGCCAGAGTGTGTGATGAAGCCGAAGAAGAACCTCAGCAGCTGAGCCACAATGTCTGATGAAGCTGAAGCTGAACCCCAGCAGTTGAGTCAGAGTGTCTGATGAAGTCTGATCCCTCACCAGATCCAACGTTAGCAGCCCGGGTTCTTCAGCCCCAGCATCTTGTAGTTCCAAGGTTTTTTTCTTAGTTATAACTAATATTGTAATCCTTTGATCATTTTTATAGATTGTGAAAACTGATAAATTATCACTTAAATCAGTTGTTAAAATACCACCTACAACATCCCCATTTGTTATATTAGTGAAAATATTATCAATTATTGTGACACTATGACTTGTAATGCTTGTTGGTTTTGATATCAAAACTCCAACCCCTCCCTGGGCTGCCCCCCTCCCTGGGCTGCCACCTTACCGTGGTGGAGGGGTTTGAGCGTCCCAATGATCCTAGGAGCTATGCTCTCAGGGGCTTCATGCCCCTAGAAGGGTCACCCAAGGCAGACAGGTCCTAGGTGAGGGACCAGACAAAGTGCAGCCCAAAAACCCCTTATGATGAGTACAATTAATGGATACAATGTTCCCTCGCCCGGACGCGGGTCACCGGGGCCCCACTCTGGAGCCAGGCCCGGAGGTGGGGCACGTTGGCGAGCGCCTGGTGGCCGGGCTTTTACCCATGGAGCTCGGCCGGGCACAGCCCGAAGAGGAGACGTGGGTCCCCCTTCCCATGGGCTCACCACCTATGGGAGGGGCCAAAGGGGTCGGGTGCAATGTGGGATGGGTGGTGGCCGAGGGCGGGGACCCTGGCGGTCTGATCCTCGGCTACAGAAGCTGGCCATTGGGACATGGAATGTCACCTCTCTGGTGGGGAAGGAGCCTGAGCTAGTGTGTGAGGTTGAGAGGTTCCGACTAGAAATAGTCGGACTCACCTCAACGCATGGCTCTGGCTCTGGAACCAGTTTCCTTGAGAGGGGTTGGACACTCTTCCACTCTGGAGTTGCCCCTGGTGAGAGGCGCCGAGCAGGAGTGGGCATACTGGTTGCCCCCCATCTTGGTGCCTGTACGTTGGGGTTCACCCCGGTGAACGAGAGGGTAGCCTCCCTTCGCCTACGTGTGGGGGGACGGGCTCTGACTGTTGTTTGTGCCTATGCACCAAACGGCAGCTCAGACTACCCACCCTTTTTGGAGTCCTTGGAGGGGGTATTGGAGAGTGCGCCTCCTGGGGACTCCCTTGTTCTACTGGGGGACTTCAACGCTCACGTGGGCAATGACAGTGAGACCTGGAGGGGTGTGGTTGGGAGGAACGGCCCCCCTGATCTGAACCAGAGTGGTGTTCTGTTATTGGACTTCTGTGCTCGTCATGGATTGTCCATAACGAACACCATGTTTAAGCATAAGGGTGTCCATATGTGCTCTTGGCACCAGGACACCCTAGGTCGCAGTTCGATGATCGACTTTGTTGTCGTCTCATCTGATCTGCGGCCGCATGTCTTGGACACTCGGGTGAGGAGAGGGGCGGAGCTGTCAACTGACCACTACCTGGTGGTGAGTTGGCTCCGATGGTGGGGGAGGATGCCGGTCAGACCTGGCAGACCCAAACGTATTGTGAGGGTCTGCTGGGAACGTCTGGCAGAGTCTCCCGTAAGACGGAGCTTTAACTCCCACCTCCGGGAGAGCTTTGAACACGTTCCAAGGGAGGCGGGGGACATGGAGTCCGAGTGGGCCGTGTTCCGCGCCTCTATTGTCGAGGCAGCTTATCGGAGCTGTGGCCGCAAGGTTGTTGGTGCCTGTCGTGGTGGCAACCCTCGAACCCGGTGGTGGACACCGGCAGTGAGGGATGCTGTCAGGCTGAAGAAGGAGTCCTATTGGGCCTTTTTGGCTTGTGGGACCCCGGAAGCAGCTGATAGGTACCGGCAGTCCAAGCGGCATGCGGCTCGGGTGGTTGCTGAGGCAAAAACTCGGGCGTGGGAGGAGTTCGGAGAGGCCATGGAGAATGACTTCCGTACGGCTTCGAGGCGATTCTGGTCCACCATCCGGCGTCTCAGGGGGGGAAAGAGGTACGAGACCAACACCATTTATGGTGGAGGTGGCGTGCTACTGACCTCAACTCGGGATGTTGTGAGTCGGTGGGCGGAATACTTCGAAGACCTCCTCAATCCTACTGGCACGTCTTCCACTGAGGAAGCAGAGCCTGGGGACTTTGGGTCGGGTTCTCCGATCTCTGGTGCTGAGGTCGCCGAGGTGGTTAAAAAGCTCCGCGGTGGCAAGGCTCCGGGGGTGGATGAGATTCGCCCGGAGTTCCTTAGGGCTCTGGATGTTGTAGGGTTGTGTTGGCTTACGCGACTCTGCAATATCGCGTGGACATCGGGGGCAGTTCCCTTGGATTGGCAGAAAGAAGGACCGTGGAAGAAAAATAGGTATACAATGGAATAAGTAAGAGAAGTGTGGTAGTATGTTCATTTTAATTGCGTTAACCCGGGCAGTTAATGAAAGACCCAACATCGACCAACGGTCAAAGTCCTCTTTAATCTGAGTTAACAAGAGAGGGAAATTGGCCCTAAAGAGGTCTCCGTATCTAGGTGTGATCTTGATCCCTAGATAGGTATACCCTTGATCCACAACTTTGAATGGTAGTGTGTGCAACGGGTAATCCCTAGCCTGTGTGTTGATGGGAAATAATTCACTTTTGTTGAAATTCAATTCATACCCTGATAGTTGTCCAAATTTACGTAATGTGGTAAGAACAGCTGGGATAGAAGCATCCAAATCTGAAATGTATAGAAGAAGGTCATCAACGTACAGAGATACCTTGGCTTCAAAGCCCGTCCTCACCACACCACCAATACCCGCATCTCCTCTGAGTGCAATTGCAAGGGGTTCAATTGCCAAAGCAAACAATAGCGGACTTAGTGGGCAGCCCTGGTGCGTGGAGTGATTTAGACGGAAATAGTCTGAGTGGTTGTTATTAGTCCTAATAGAAGCATAGGGGTCAGAATATAGTAGTCTAATCCAGGTCAGGAAATTATCTCCAAAGCCAAATTTCTTAATCGTATGAAATAAGTATGGCCACTCAACTCTGTCAAAGGCCTTCTCGGCATCCATAGATATCACAGCTTCATGAGTGGCAGCTGCAGATGGACTATATAAAACATTAAAAAGCTGTCTTACATTAGAAAAGGAGTTCCTGTTTTGTATAAAACCAGTCTGGTCCACACCAACCACCCTGGGGAGCACCAACTCCAGTCTCATCGCTATCGTTTTGGATAATATTTTAAAATCAACATTAAGTAGGCTTATTGGACGATATGAGGAGCAGAGTAGGGGATCTTTATTCTTTTTTGCCAGTAAAGTAATAGTGGCCTGGTTAAGGGTCTGAGGTAGATGTCCTGAAGACAGGGATTCATTATAGACCTCCAGGAGTATGTGGGAAAGCTTATCCCAGAATGTTTTGTAGAATTCAAAAGGAAACCCGTCCGAACCTGGGCATTTCCCCCCTTGCAGGGCCTTAATCGTCCGAGAGAGTTCTAAGATAGCAATGGGTCTTTCAAGATCCTCCGTCACCTCACGACCAATGGTGGGGATGTCTAAGGAGTCAAAGAAGTCGTCGAAGTCGGTTCCAGTTGGAGAACACTCCGAGGTGTACAGTGTCTTATAATACTCCTTAAAAGCCATGTTGATCTCCATTAAGTTGGTGGTAAGACCCTGGTCTTTTTGAATCTGAGAGATGTGACGAGAGGCTGACATACTGCAAATCTGATGAGCCAAAAGTTTACCAGCTTTATCTCCATGTTCGTAATATTGAGACCCAGACAGAAGTAACTTCTCAGTCGTGTGTTGTGTCATAAGCACGTCAAACTCGGCTTGCAAGATAAGTCGGTCCTTGTACAAAGCGGGCGGAGGGGGACAACGCATATAAATTGTCAATTTGAGAGATTTGGCGCGTCAGGGTATTGAGCCTCTCCCTTCGTAATTTATTTTCATATTTTACGTAAGAAATAACCTCTCCTCTGATAAAGGCTTTAAGCGTCTCCCAAAGCAGAGAGGCCGATATCCCAGGACCCTTATTAGTTTCCAAAAAAAAAATCTATTTGTTGAGCCACAAAAGATACAAACTTATTATCAGCCAATAGGCGGGTGTTAAGTCTCCACGGTGATCTCTCTACGGGGTGAGAGCCAAATCTGATGTTCATAGAGAGTGGAGCGTGATCTGATAGAACTATAGCGTCATATTTGCATCCAGTGAGATGAGATAGCAATCTGCTGTCAATCAGAAAGAGGTCAATGTGCGTGTAAGTGCGGTGTACGGGGAAAATAAAGAAAAAGCTTTCTGGGATGGATGTAAAAACTGCCAGGCGTCTTTCACATTAAATTCTGACATAAAAGAATTAATAATCTTGGACGAACGCGAGGGCGCGACTGTCTTTAAGGACGAACGATCCAACTGGGGATTTAGCCAGCAGTTGAAGTCCCCTCCCAGAATAAGATAATAAGTGGACATATCAGGGAGTAATTGAAAAACATGTTTAAAAAAGTTATCATTATCACAGTTAGGGGCATAAATATTAGCCAAAGCAACCGGGATGTTGTGGATAGTGCCTGTGATAATGACATATCTGCCATAAGAATCAGAGATGGTTCGAGAGTGCACATATGGAATAGATCTATTAATAAGAATTGCTACTCCTCTAGCTTTAGCATTTAGAGAGGAGTGGAAAACTTGGCCAGCCCAACTACGTCTCAATTTGATGTGGTCTCCGTTCCTAAGATGCGTCTCCTGCAAAAATGCTATGTGTGTCTCCAGACGCTGAATATGGTGTAATACCTTACTGCGCTTTTGAGGAGTATTAATCCCTTTGCAATTAAAGCTGGTGAAACAAATCTCTTGTCCTACCCCTGCAGCAGGTGTCGGATAAGAGTCAGTCATAGATCAGAACAGAGTAGGTAGCAAAGATGAATAGACATGTCTGCTCCCGGTCACCTGAAAGAGAGAAGGGGGGGGGGGATGAAGAAAAAAAATACACACAACAACAACAACATTGTGTCCACCCCAGCCAACCAACCCGTCCCCCAAACCCACCTCCTCGCAGAAGCATCCTCCCAATTAGGACATGCGAGATCCCACCTCCCACAGCCCACATAATACCACCTAACTCGCCGAAGCATCCCCCCAAACGGGACGCGCGAGGCCCAACAAAACGAAAATACAAAACCAGCATGCAGTCCAATAAGGACTGGTGAAAAAAGGGAGAGCGAAAGTAGACACATCCACTGACACCCTCTCCTGGGAGCATGATATGACTGTGATATCATGATATCATGGGAGCATGATATGACACAGTGACTGGTCTGAATGACTACAGACCGGTGGCCCTCACCCCGATAGTCGCTAAATGTTTTGAGAAACTGGTCATGTCCCACATCAAGACAGCCGTCAACATCAACGAGGACCCTCATCAATATGCATACCGTGAGAACCGATCAACAGAGGACGCCATCTCCTCCGTGGTCCACACTGCTCTCACCCACCTGGATCAGAAGGACTCATACGTGCGTCTGCTCTTTGTGGACTTCACATCTGCCTTCAACACCATGATCCCCCAAACTCTGATAGACAAACTATCCACACTTGGACTAAGCCCCTCCATCTGTAACTGGGTACTAGACTTCTTAACAAACAGACCACAGTCCGTGAAGATCCACAACTTCTCCTCCTCCACCATCACCCTCAGCACTGGCTCTCCTCAAGGATGTGTGCTGAGCCCTCTTCTGTTCACTCTGCTCACATATGATTGTACAGCCACACATCCAGGCTGTCATATTGTTAAGTTTGCAGATGATACAGCTGTGGTGGGATGCATCACAGATAATGATGAATCCAGCTACAGACAGGAGGTGGAACATCTGGAGAGCTGGTGCAAAGAGAACAACCTTCACATGAATGTGAAGAAGACGAAGGAGATGATTGTGGACTTCAGAAGGAACAAACACACCCACACCCCACTGTATATAGGTGGATCTGCGGTGGAGGTGGTCTCCAGCTACAAATACCTGGGTGTACACTTGAATGATAACCTCAGCTGGAGCAATAACACCACCAGCCTGATCAAGAAAGGTCATCAGAGACTCTACTTCCTCAGACGGCTGAGACGAGCCGGTCTGAGAAGCCCAGTCCTCACCTCGTTCTACAGGTGTGCAGTGGAGAGCGTCCTGTGCTCCAGCATCAACGTGTGGCATGGAGGCTGCACAGTTGCAGAGAGAAAAGCTCTACAGAGAGTGGTGAAGGCTGCACAGAAGTCTGTGGGAGTCAGTCTCCCCACCATCACAGACATTTACACCTCCAGATGCAGAAAAAGAGCCACCTGCATCATGAAAGACCTCACTCACCCAGCACACTCACTCTTTGCACCACTCCCCTCGGGACGGAGGTTGAGGAGCATCAAATGTAGAACCACTAGACTGAGAAACAGCTTCTACCCTGAGGCTGTCAGACTCATGAATAAATAAATAATAAGAATAAACACTGCAAAATGTCACATCATACTGATACTGATCTGTTTCTTGTTGCTGCGTTCATCTGTGACCATCTGCTCATGTTCGTGCTGCTGTTTATAATGATGTTTTTCTACTACATTAGGGCTTAGTGTATTACTAGCTGATGTGATGTCTCTCTTAGTTAATCCTAGATGTTATTATTGTTTTTCTCTTGCATTTGTTGTTGGATGTAACTGGGACCCTGTGTACATAATCTCGTTTTCAACACATGTACTACATGCGGTGCAAATGACAATAAATTCTCTCTGACTCTGACTCTGACTCTGATATAAATGTGACAATATGCAGAAAAGAAAGGAAATGCACCGTCTAAACATTAATGTCTGTGTTCTAGATTAGAAATGGTGCTCGCATAATACTTTGGAACACTACAACAGGATCAAAATATATATACAGTATTGCTCAATACCTGCAATGTCAACACCCCAAATGTCCAAGGTAGGAATAGAGTTCCCCTTGTGCTCATATGACACTGCAACGGCATCTCCGAGGAATAAGAACCTATTAAACCAAAAGTGTATTGTCTAGAGAGTCATAAACAAACAACACATCCTACCATAATGTCTTCAGCAACAGAACCTAATGTCTCCAGAGTCTCCAGATCTACACCGTTGTCGGGTCGACCGCATTTTTAAGGTTCTTCTTAATGAAGTCTGCAGCCAGGACTGGGTCTTCAAATTTATAAGTTTGTCCATTTGGAAGAGAAATCCGCAGAGTAGCATGGAAAAGGAGCCCAAACTTGACCCTAGGGCATGCATGCAGTGCTTTCTTCACCGCCACGAACGTCGTACGCTTTTTGGCCACCGTGGGTGAATAATCAGGAAAGATGAAAACACGCTTCCCTTTGTAGAGCAGAGGACAAGACTCACGGGCCCTGCGCAGAATCTCGTTGCGGACCTGGAACAGTACGACCCTTACCACAAACGGGCGCGGTGGATTCCCCTCCGTAGGTCTGGATCGCAGGGTTCGATGGGCCCGGTCCAGGGAAGGCCCTGCCTCAAGGCCTAGCAGGTTTTGGAGCAACGTGGAGACGAACTCAGTAGGATGTTGGCCCTCGGAGCCCTCCGGGACCCCCACGAGACGAATATTATTCAGTCTGGAACGGCCCTCCGAGTCCTCACATTTTTTTAGATAACGTGTCTACCTTTATATTCAGGGAGGAGACCAAAGCCTCCATGGTGGTTAGCTTCCCATCCTGCTCGTTGGCCGCCCGTTCCAGGTCATAAACAGTAGACTCCAGTGAGTCAGTCTTAGTTTCCAACACCGTCACGACAGCTGCAATCTCTTTCTTCACGACACTCTCCACCCTGTTCTCCATCCTGTCAATGTTGTCATTCAGCATATCCTGCACTTTAGTTAATAGTTCGCCATTAGCGTTAGCATTAG
>JBBPBX010052492.1:0-24188 GCA_038048925.1 Garcialebias charrua
GCTGTTAATCTACGTTAACATACACAGCGTATTTAACACATAGTGATAACAGTACACTCACAGTTAAAACCCTTTCCCATCGCAATGACTGTGACAGATAAGCTGTTAGTTGTTCATAACCTTTCCCAAGTTCCAAAGATCTGAAACATCGCTCAGTGCGAAAGAACATCTTGTATTTTATTCCACAAATAAGGATGTTCCTCAGGATTGACAAGTAAGATGACTTTGTACCTGCTCCATGAAAACAAGAAGAGACTCGCGGTTGTTCTCCCACTCCTCTGGCAGCTCACTCTCATGTGGGAATTTGTCACAGCCCACATACATCGACAGCTCAAAGCAGTTGGTGTGCAAGTAACTGAAATCATTCATACCTGCCAGGAAAGAGACACAAATCCATAGTTTACCGGTAAATTGCAGAGAGGAAAGGAAGGCCCATAATTAGACGTGTAATCAAACCCTTTACAATTTTTTTGACACATATGAGTGTGGAAGAACCTAGTGCTATCAGTTCAAACACACTTAAAATTCAACATACCACCTTTTTGCCACATTATACTGTATATCAGTGTTCCCTTCAGAATTACTATACTGTACTAAACTGTAAGGCGTCTAAGTTTGAATGCTTTCTCACTTTTGATAAAGGCAGCTGGAGAAAAATGTGGTGTGACACCTGTCACCCAAAGCTGCCAACCAACAGAAAGCATTACATTTAGAAGTTGAAAACATATGACTAATTCATTAAACTAGATTTCTTTCACAGAGTCAACTTAGGCAAAATGAAAAGAAATAATTGGCTTTTTTTTGTGTGCGTTTTGTTTTTGTTGAAAATTTGTGACTTAGAAAATGCAGGTTGCAGTTTCTTTTGGCTGCTCCCTTCTTCAGGGGTTGCCACAGCAAGTCATCTCACATGAAAGATTTGAAAAATGTTTTACGCCAGATATCCCTCCTGACGCAACCTGTTTTCAAACCTTAAACCTCAGGATTACAAGACCATGTGGCACTGACCACCGAGCTACTGCAGCCAAAGTCACTGCTTCGTATGCAGATTTAACACTGAACAGGAATAGTGGGTCATAGACATTCTGCTGATATTGGTTTATTTTTAATTATAAACAAAATCTCATGAAATGTTTATATTTTTATTAGATTATAAACCAGAAAACACTCTAAATGACTTGGTGGTTTTTAACAATAATAAGGAACAGACTTACTTTAAATGATGAATGATAGGAATACTGTACAGTAAATCCTTCCTATTCTTATTAATGGTAATTTTTGATAACATTATGTTATGTAGGTCCACTATGTGAGTGTGTTCTTGTGGACTGAGTTTGTTGTGGCTCCTCAGACTGATGAAGTCCTTTGGATGAAGGACAAAATAAAAATAAACTGTCCAAATAACCTGACTTAATGTTGTTTGATTTTTTTAAAACCTGGATTATTGAGCACAAACTTTGATGTTATGTAGTTCTGTTCTTATTGTACGGTACTGATGGTCAATTTAGCTTCAGAAATCTGTGTTAGCGACGTCTAAATGCAAAGAATGTGGTAAACTCGATGAACTGGAGGATGAATGTGCTTTATTTTAGTCTATCTACGGTATTTGGCAGACATTCTTTTGAAAACGATCTAAATATCGGATGTAATTTAAGACTTGAGTTTACTGAAATCCTTGCCAGCACTTTTTTTAGATTGTCTTCACCGTTTAGACAAAAAGACTGAATTGTTCCATGATGCTTGAGGCTAAAGCCAGAGTAGGGTGAAGTCTATCATTACAAATCTATCTGCACATGTTCCTGTTAGCTAAACAAAAAAATAACTCAAAGCTCCACGCAGGGCGGAAAATAACCTTTATGATGTTAATAACAAAACACCAGACGTGGACACTAACTTCCGGCTGCCGTGTGCCAGGACGCTCCGTTGATGGTCCCGTCCTCCTTGGCGAAGTCTTTGGTGTGACAGACCCGTCGGTTGGCATCAGTCATCAGTCGGTGGGTGGATGCGTAGGAGAAGGCCAGCCAGTGGAAGACGTGGTCATCAGGGGTGGGGGTCTGCTCCATGACCGCCCCATGGGAGCGGGTTCTGTCATACGGGAAGGTCACCACCAGCTCCCCTCCCTGGAGGTTCCCACCCAGCACAAAAGGCATTTTCTCCATCCATGATATCAGAGCTCGCGTCTCCAAGGCAACCTGCAGTGGGGGAATACAAGAGGCGTGGATAACGTAATTAGTACAATCATCTAAGCAGTGATTGCTAAATTAACTACCTCACGCTGAAATGATCTCGAGGCAATTTGTTCTCAAGGGGAAGTGATAAAGCTATCAAAAAAGACTGTTTACACAGCCTCTGCTGTACAATTATCCCAGGAATAATAACTCTAATGTGTAAATCTTTACAACCCAGCTAGAATCTAGTGATCAGCAATTGACCATGCTGTCAGGTTCATATGATTAAGCCAGCTTCTCATCTCTACTTAGACCAGCCAGTGGGGCAAACATGGATACGTTTTGCTGCTTTTTGAGCACAGATGGGAATCCCTGTCCTGCAGCTGCAGCAGCTATTCTGTAGACTGTGTGTGACTCATCCACAGCTCCCGCCGACGTCAAAACACTCGTGAGGGTGAGCTTTTAATAGAACGCTCCGTGTATTTCAGCTCGCCGCCTTTTCGTCACACATAGCAAACTCATCTGCTTCTCCCAAAATAGACGGTGCTGATGCGCCCTCGTGACTGCTGTACCCTTTTCAAACGTCTGATGGTCTTTAGTGGGAGATTTGTTTGCTGTTGTGGAGGTGGGAGAAACAGGGAAAAAACACAATGCCAGACTTTGTCATAGAAAGCTGACTGCTCTTTTGACAAACAAAAAAAGTTTAGGACCAAGAATCCAAGTTTCTGAACAGCATTGACTAGTTCTTGTTACAGGAACACACTTTTATTTTATATAGTCACCAGATATAATTTGTAATAGCAGTTGAAAATAGTAGTGAACACGTGATTGTACTGCAAAACATAGCATTGACAAATCCCATCGGAATCTGCATTTACAGTACCTTAATGTAAATGTGAAAGCTTTGTTTTAGCTTAAATATTGGTTCTAAAGACTAAAACACACTGGCACCGCAAAGCCAGATGGTACATGTTAAGAAACACCCTTCAAATCAACAACATATAAACCAAAGGTGGGCGCTAGACCGCTAGGGAGCGCTAAAGCGCTAATCCGCTTATAGCGGACCTAAACAATTTGTCAGCGTTATAGCGGATTGACTAACTTTTATAATTCATAAGTGGATTTGCGCTATTTTTATTTAAAATGCAGTACCGCTAATAACTAATTATCTATCAGTAAAAATGAAAAACCTTATTTACGAGCTCTTAAATCAACCGGACGACTGCTCACAGACCATATCCTGTCAGCGCCGGATGTGGTCCATGACAAAAAAGCATCCCCCTCAGTCTCTTGGCTAGAGAGAGCGCTCTCTCTATAGCAGTTAGCAGCCAGTGTGTTACTCTGCAGCCTTAAGGCCTTGTTATACTTCAGCCGACGGCCCGTCGGATGTCTTTTACCCCCCGTTGAGTGAGCAAACATTGCGCAACTTTTCGCCGCACTCCCGCTGCGATCCCCCGTTCGACAGCTGTCGTGTGCATAGCCCCCAAGCAGAACTTCAAGACGCCGACGATGCGGCTCGCAGCGTGTGATTGGTTCAAAGTTTGTGGGCGTTTTTTGTTTCTGCTTTGACAGACATTTGAAGAGAAACTTTTCTGTACCGTGCGCCTCAGCACACTACCCAACACACACACACACACACACACACACACACGCACACACACACACACACACACACACACACACACACACACACACACACACACACACATACACACACCAATACATATATATATATATAAATATATATATATATATTTATTTACGCGCGCGCACTCAAAAGCATGCCTTTCCTGCATGCACCCTTTAAAAGAAAGCAAATTCCGCTGTGAAACAACAAGCCGTGTTGGTCTAGTGGTAAAGACGTTGCGCTCCCACTCAAAGGACGTGAGTTCGAATCTCACATGGTTGAGTTTTTTTTTATTTTTTTAAATACGGTTATACGGGTACAGCGTGCAAAACTGTAACTAAAGCCTATTTTGTGTGAGAAATCATTTAATATCTTATATTTTTTTATATATGTGATTGCTATTTGAATTGATTGTTAATTTTGTTTGAAGAGGGACAGAAATAATGAGATTTTTTTCTTTTTCTGCCTCCTTTCATTTTTTTCATGAAATCCTGGAATGCAGTGGGAGGGAAGAGGGAGGGATTTATTATAATTTATCCCCCCAAGTCTTGCCAAGTATAAACACTCATGCGGTCGGTGACTGGGTTCACTCAGCGGGAGGTAAAAGACATGTCGGCGGGAGGTACAAGACATGAGATGCTAGTATAAACCCAGCTTTATTGCTTGTTTTCGAAGAGTCAGACGAAGAGTTTATATGGAGGGTGAACTTATGGATGTTTCTCAGCGGCCTATGTGACGCGTCAGCGCCTCATTTACCTTGTTCAAAATGGCGGCGACCGGCCACAGAAGCAAGGGACTTTACAACAAAACACGGTAAAAACAATTTTTTCTTTGCTGAGAAAAAATATATTTCTTAGCTGACTTTATAGCACAAGGTTTTTCTGAGCTTAACCGTTTCACGAAATGGTCAAATCTGCTGGATTAAAAAAAGTAGTTCGCCATTTGCCCTGTTCAAAATGGCGGCCGGCCACAGAAGCAAAGGACTTTACAACAAAACACGGTAAAAACAATTATTTCTTTGCTGAGAAAAAATATATTTCTTAGCTGACTTTATAGCACAAGGTTTTTCTGAGCTTAACCGTTTCACGAAATGGTCAAATCTGCTGGATTAAAAAAAGTAGTTCGCCATTTGCCCTGTTCAAAATGGCGGCGACCGGCCACAGAAGCAAAGGACTTTACAACAAAACACGGTAAAAACAATTATTTCTTTGCTGAGAAAAAATATATTTCTTAGCTGACTTTATAGCACAAGGTTTTTCTGAGCTTAACCGTTTCACGAAATGGTCAAATCTGCTGGATTAAAAAAAGTAGTTCGCCATTTGCACGTTAGCGCGTTAGCATTAGCTTCTGCTAGCATTGCTAATACATAAGCGCTTTTGAAATTGCGGACCTAAATAAATTAATAAGTGCTTTAGAAATAGCGGAACAGATTTTTGGATTAGCGCTGCCCAGCAATGGTATAAACAAAAGTCTGTCCACTTGTAATGCTTATTAATACGAGTTAATACAAGACAGTACTAGTGGCACTAAATTAATAACTGTAAAAAAAAAAAACCTGAAATTTCCAGATTATAATACAGTATTATATGATAGTAGGACTCACTGAAGCATTTATTGACTGATACCATTCTGGGATGGGCACGTGGTGGTTGGGCATTTTGCGAGGAATCCACTTCTTGGCCTCTGCCTCCCACAGAATAGAGTTGAGATCAGGAAAGTTGTAGTGAATATCAATCCCATCGTTGGTCCATCGGCCAAGAGACCAGCCACTGAGCTCTGAACCCTGCGTTAAACACAATGTGTAGGGAAAAAAATGGTTTTAGAGGTAAGCATGGAGTTGTATTCATACAATGTATTAATTAATCAATTATTAATTTGGCAGCACAGTGGATCAGTGGTTAGCACTGTTGCCTCACAGCAAGAAGATCCTGGGTTCAATCCCCTGTTGGACTGGGGTCTTTCTGTGTAGAGTTTGCATGGTATTCTCGTGCTTGCTTGGGTTTTCTCCGGATACTCCGGTTTTTTCCCACAGACCAAAAGCATGCATGTTAGGTTGCCTTCAGGCTCAGGCCTCCCTTGCAGGAGAGATCTGTGATCTCAATGAGATTTGCCTGGTTAAATAAATATTAACAATACTAATAAAAGTCTCAGCAGAATGATTAGAATCAAGGATGACAAGAAAAAAACTGTCTGCCTGAAAAAAAATCCACCAGTGTGGCTTATCTGAATCTGACTCCCCTGTTTTGCCTTGAAGCAGGCAGACTTCTCCTGGCTGGGATATGTGTAATCTAAGAATGCTCTGTCTATCTATCGCAACGCACCCCACCCACCCAGAACTTCTGTGAACGTCTATCAGAGCTGTACCAACTGACACCATCTTAACAGCACTATGGTGCCATCTGGAAGTGCTTCATGGACAAATCTCACCATCTTGTTGTGCAATGTGTATGTAAAATGTCTATAAATGTGCTTGCTGGTAGAGGTTTTTTATGTTCCCTTTCAGTCATGTCTCTCGGTGCAACATATGCTATGGGAATTGCACCCATGCGTGATTACCTGAAGGAATACACCCACGCCTTTACGGCAAAGGCGTCAGCGTCGCGCCAGAGGCCCCGCCCTCTGGGTACTTAAGACACTGACGCCCATCCAACTTTCTCTTTTTGCCCTTCACCTCGCTTAAACCTGAACTACCTCTCTTCGCGGGACTTCTCTGTTGCTTCATCGCTCAACCAGAGGTGAGCTTGCTCCCTACACAGAGCGTACGGAGAATTATTCCTGCGTACTGCTGGGCTAGCGAAAGCTAGTCCGGCACATTTTCTCTTAACCCCGAAGTTTTTTCTTCTCCTCTCTCCGCAGACTGCTTCGCTCGACTGCGCTAACTGCGTGAACAACCGCTACTCCGGCTAACTCATAGCGGGCTAGCCAGCGAAAGCGACGCGACAGAGGAGACGTCTCAAAATAAAAGGAAAAGGATTTTGGAAGGACTTGCTCGCCTTATCTCGCATATGCCTCCAGAGAAAGGAAAGCGAAAGACAAGACTTCCAAGGAAAACCAGCAGGACGGCGAGCCCAACCTCGCGCGTCAGTCCTAGGGGATGCGGTTTCTCCCTTGCAGTGACGGACACCAGTGGTTTAGTCTACATTTTCGTACTGGGCATACTGTGCTTAGAAATCAAAGTACACTGGTTAGTACAATGTAATTGTCAATTTATTTTTGATTTTTTTAAGCATATTGAACATTTCCAAATTTCTCTGATGCTTATATTTGTGTAAATGAACAACAAACTTTGTGCAACAGTTGACTTTGTATTAAAAACATGTTATATAATTTATAAAACAGTATCAAAGCAAAGCGCTGCACACCGATAGACTGTTACGGAAGCATCTAACTGCCGTTTAACGTATCAATGACACATGTATGATGATATGTCATGTATCATTAGGTTTTTTTAAGTAGGTATACTGAAATTCTTAAGCTTTTCTAGAGAGTATACTCCATATGCCTGTATCACGTAGACTACACCACTGACGGACACCCACGAGGCCTGTCCCGTCTGCTTGGAGATGTTACATGCAAAAATGGCGCTGGATGTGCCCGACTTTTGCCCACACTGCAACCAGATGCTGGAGGCGGTGAGGAGGCACCAGGCGGACTTCGTACGTAGCCAAGGCCATGGGCGCAGCTGCGGCGCCAGCGGACCCAAACACCACCGAGCCCCTCACTCCCACGCCGGAGCTCGAGAACATGGCTCTGCATGACAGCACACGAGTCGAATGGGGCGACAGCCCTGATGTGCTGGCTCCCATAGTGGACTTAACAGTCGAATTCGACACTTGAGGCATGATGAACGAGGACGAGATCTCGATTTCAGCCTCAGGCGAATTTTCCGCGGAGGACGCAGATGTCGAATACGAGGAACAGGGAGAAGATCTCTCTCGCACCCCGGTACCTGTGCTCCCGGAGACTGACTTTTCCATCCCTGCTCTGTTCGACTTGTGTCACAGAGCAACGGACGCGCTGTAGATCCCATGGCCAGAACCTCTACCTCGTCAACAGGTCACGAGGCTGGCAGGAAACTATTTTTACTCAAAGCAGCAGGCCGCCACGAGGCAAAGGATGCCCGTGTTCTAGGACTTCCTCACAGAGCTGACTCGCACCTGGGCTCAGCCCAGAGCTCCCATGCTGTTGCCACTCTCGTAGTTTCACAACGTAGACGGGATGGATGAAGTGGGAATAGCCAACGTGCCTCAAATTGAGGACATGCTGGCGTCTCACCTGGCTCCCAAGTCATCCGGGACAAATCCAACTCTCCCTAGCAAAGCTTGTAGAACTTCAGCTTCTCTGCTCGAGAAATGCTACAGAGCTCAAGGACTCGCGGTGCACCCGATGAACGCGTCCGCGTTGATGCAAGCTTACCTAGCTGAAAACTGCAGGAGCTCCAGGTAACAACGGACAAACAAGCTGCTGCTGACTTGCTGGATGAAGCCCGCAGGGCAACAGACTTTGTGCTCCGCATGATGGGAACAACTGCTGTTGCTCAAGGCAGAGGCATGGCTGAGGTGGTCATCACGATACGCCATCTGTGGATGACCCTAACCGACCTCACAGAGGGACAAAAGGTGCCTTTTCTCCACCACTAGATAGAACCGACGGGATTGTTTGGGAAAGCTCTGGATCGAATTCAGACCAAGCTGGACCAGAGGCGCAAACAAGCTGAAGCTCTTCGGGTGGGCATTCCTAGGAGAACCTTCGCCCCCCCAAGGAGTTAGCTGGGGGCAGACCTGCGCAGACTCGACACCACTCAGCAACACATAGCCCACCGCAAAAGCGACCGGCGTACGAGGCCGAGCATCGGCAGAGACAACCGTCGGGTCCACCTCGAACCGAACACGCATGGAGCAAAAACAGGTTTGTTCCCCGCCAGGCAGTCAGACACAGGGCCTCCTCGGCGAACCAGAACACCAGACAAAAGCGTGCCTGATGAACCAGGTCCACGTCTTGATTTTACACGATCACCCGCCCACGCGGTACGGGGAATGATCTTTTCATGTCCAGACTTTTGTTTGTAGCACAGTACAAAAAGCTGGTAACTTTGTTGCATGCACAAATCATGTTTTTCCTTCTGTGAGTGACATAAAGTCAAATATGTCGTTACACGTAAACACGAATAAAGCTCAAAAAACAGCCCTTCTCTGTTTTATTGACTAAAAAAAACAAAAAAAACAACAACAAACACAATAACTTCAGCGGAACGGGTCCCTCTGGCCTACCAGCCGACATAAAGTGAAGGAGCCACCTCCCCCCACCTTGCTCACGGCTCACGGGGTGTTAGCCTAATCAATAAGCCCCAGCAGGTTGCCTCTGTTCTGTCTGCAACAGACAGGCACAGAGGCGCCTGCAAGCAGGCCCCACACTCCTCACGGAGACAGGTGAGGGGGGTCACGTGCTCCAGTCCCCGCTCCGTTGTGAACCACGGGGCGGACAATACACAAACCAAGCAAACCCGTGACACGTCCGCGCCCCAGGGATGCGCGCCGACAGAATCTGACGACCCACCTTCCTGGACACCTATTCAACGGCTCCCAGTAAGGGACGGGGGGCCACGGCAGAAGCCCACAGGCTACCACCAGCTTCACACGTTCACAAAGGCGGTTGTGATCAAACTGCTGTGTGCGTAAACAAACCGGGGCTGAATCAGATTCCTCTTCCTTTTAATCGAAGAGAACTGAGCTCTCCGTCACCAACCAATTTAAAGTCTGCCAAGCACAAAGGACCATCTCCGCGTTCTTACGCTGCAGCTGTCCCCTTATCATTGATGGGTGACACGCAAGGTTCAAACAGTGATCCTACAGCACGTGACATTACTCACTGTGCTGACTCAGTTCTGCTCTTAAATGATGTTCCCCCACCGGGTGAAACACAGATCTCGGGCGGTTTGTCTGGCTCCAGCGCTCTGTTAAGGCCGGAGACCAGTACAGGTAGTCCCCGACTTACGAGCGCTCTAACTTACGAGGATCCGGACTTACGAGCTGGCCAATTTTGGGAAAAAACGCAAAAAATACTGAGTTTTTCTGTGTTTTTTCACCACAGTTCGTTAGCTAAACATGTGGACACACGTTTCCGATCATTTTTATGCACTCATAAGCAGTTTTTCGATGAAAAACGAGTGTTTGTAGTCGCGCTAGCGAAACCGTTCCAACTTACGAGCGAAAATTCCGGACTTACGAGACACGTGGCGGCCGTTCCAAGTTACGAATTTTCGCTTTACGAGCGCCTCGGAGGAACGGAACTCGCTCGTAAGTCGGGGACTACCTGTAAACCAGACCCAATCAGGAAACAGGTTGGGGTCAGGAGATCTTCTCGTTTACAAAACTCGCAACTCCTCAGTCCCATGACTCCCAACAAAAAGAGGAAAAACAGATATTCTGTTCCACTTTTGTCTAATAATGACAACGGATTGCCTCTGCCCTCAAACACTCTCGATCAGAGTACTGTAGTATGGCAGTACATCTGCAAAAAGGCCCTCTCCCTAATGTGGTTGATCCTTAGGGATCACAGAATCCAGGGCCCTTGGAGGAGAACTGGTTCCACCAAATGTTCCTCTTCAGGGACACACCAAGTCACCAGATGGAGCAATCTCGCCACTTAGGCTGGGAGCTGTGGAAAATTTCAGCTTGGTGGCAGAAAGGAACAAGCTGGTGGCATCAGGCCAGCCAGAAATGTGGTAAATACCATTCAGAACACCCAAGCTGTGTCAACTCAGTCTCTTTACGCACAGAAATTGTGTATTTTTGAAGCTTGGTGCACAGAAAGAAATATTTCTTATTCATGTGACCTGGCTCAGCTCCTGACTTTTCTTAATGACTTACTGGAAAAAGGTTGTTCTTTTTCAACAATGAAGGTGTTCCTATCAGCAATTTCAGCCTGTCACGAAGGCTGGGAAACAGGACGCCTGGCGCGCATCCAATCATAATAAGATTTATGAAGGGCGTGCTAAGAAAGAGATCCCCCCAACAGGATCCTGACCCCTGGATAGGATCTTAGTCTGGTCTTGGGGGCTCTCTGTGATCACCCATTCGAGCCACTGAGCGAGATTAAGATAGATTTATTATCTTATAAAACCGCTCTACTCCTAGCCCTTTGGTTGGCCAAACAAGTAGGTGACCTCCATGCCTTGTCTGTACATCCAATGTGTACCAGATTCGCCCCTGACGGGTCAAAGGTCACCTTAAGGCCTAATCCCGCATATATCCCCAAGGTCTTGACTCTGAACCCCAGAAGTCTGGACTTTGTTCTCTCTTCTTTTCCACCTGCTCCTGTCCTCACTCAGGAACAGGAAAGGCTGAAGGCTCTCTGCCCCGTGAGAGCTTTAAGCACTTACATGCAAAGAACAGCCAAATGGAGAAAAACAAATCAACTGTTTGTGTGCTTTGCAGCACCTGCTACCGGAAAGGCCCTATCAAAGCAGCGCCTCTCACACTGGGTGACTGAGGCCATAAAAAGGGCGTACAGTAGCAAAGGTCAACAGGTGCCCTCTGGAGTGCACGCTCACTCTACTCGGGGCTTGGCCACCTCGTGGTCACTGTTCAAGGGTGTACCAGTTGCAGACATTTGTGCTACGGCGAACTGGAGCTCAATAAACACTTTTGCAAAGCATTACAGTTTGGATATTACTGCGTGTGATGTCACTCAGGCTGTCCTTTCTAACACACAGTAGAAAGTAGCCTTGAGATGCCTGCTGAACAAGGGCAGACGTTCACACTAGCATGCATTTTACTGAGCATTTCAAGGGCGTGAATGAATTACGTTCCCATAGCATATGTTGCACCGAGAGACATGACTGAAAGGGAACTGAAAGTTATGCACCATAACTCATGTTCCCTGAAGGAAGGGAACGAGGTGCAACATATCTGGCCCTTTCAATGCTGAAAGCTCGGTGAAGTGCATTTTGGAGAAAGTTGGATGGGCGTCAGCGGCTTAAGTACCCAGAGGGCGGGGCCTCTGGCGCAACGCTGACGCCCTTGCCGTAAAGGCGTGAATGTATTCCTTCAGGTAATCGCGCGGGGGCGCAATTCCCATAGCATATGTTGCACCTCGTTCTCTTCCTTCAGGGAACATGAGTTATGGTGCATAACTTTCAGTTTTGTCTCTCTATTCATGCATGATAAACAGTTACTGTATTAGCGATTTATAAAGTGTTTGAGGAATTAATAACGTATCTTTAATTTATTTATTAACCTCTTTAAGGCGAGCCTTATTGTAAAGTGTTACCGGAAGTTATTTGTAATAAAACTGGAGGTCAGATTAATGTCAGATTAATAAAAAAAAATACTAAACTTTATTTTCAGCATCAAAGAACAGAATTAGTCATGTGTTGCATGCATACAGTACATTAGGTACTGACAGGCAGGTAATAATTGAATAATTTGCAGTTATAAATAAATTTGCCACGTCATGTACAGGTATATGTATTTTTTTTTCTTTTCCCCCCTAAGTTTAGAAAATTGCTGAAACAAACATATTTTTGAAGAAAACAAAACAAAAAGCTTAATTCTGTCTCATTTCCATCATTCTCCAGAACTTCTTTATATTTGTTGTTAACTTGTATTTTATTTTACATTTTTCCGTGCTTGCTTATTGTCAGCCTCAGCAGCTTTCCTCGTTTTCTCACACCTGTTTTCTGTTTTGTTGCTTGTGTGAACTCCAGCCTGGCAACAGCTGCAGTAGAGTTTGCAGGGTGCTGGTGAGCTGAAGCCAGGTGAGATGTCACAGCTGTACTACAGGCGGACTGACAGCTCATCATACCGGGACCGCATCCCGTTGAGAATTGTGCGGGCTGAGTCGGAGCTATCACCTTTGGAGAAAACCTACCTGGGAGCTGTGGAGAGGGGGGACTTTGCTAGTGTCAAACAAGCTCTGGAGGTGTGTTTGTGTGTCTGTGTGTGTTTGTTGATTGGCAGGTGGGTAAATGAATGAAGTCACTTGAGAATCTGAGTTATGAAGAACCAGATGGATTTGAATTTGGTTTCATAAAAGTGGAAAATTACAGATGATAACTCATTAAACAGCTGCTCAGTGATGAAACCCCTGTGTGGCAGGTGTTAGTTTTTTTGTTAGTTTATTTATTTATTTATTTTTTCAAAATATCTTTTATATTGTCTCACTAGTTGCAGAAAAATAAATGGTAATTTTGCAGTAACGACACAATTCAAAGAGCAACTTAAAATGTCAATTTTAATCTTTGTTTAATCAAAAAAATTCCAGCTTCTAAGAGCTGTGCTGGTGAAGATTCTGAGTCATCCAGGACATGATCAATTCAAAAAACGTTCCATACAAAAACAACTGGACTTTATTTAACTGGATGTCTTCTGTTACAAATAAAGTCCAGTTGTTTTTGTATTGAACGCTTTTTGAATTCTAAGAGCTGTCTTCGTATTTTTCTTCAGTCACTGAAAATATGTTGGTCCAGTTGGACATTGTTTTTTTATTTTATTATTACAGTATCTTTCTTTGTGTGCCACAGAAAACTATAGTAAATTACTTTTATTGACTATGTCTCGTTCAAAAGTTGTGAACATTTTGTTAGGTAGAAAAATACAATAAAGCCAGGTATGTACCAGGTGATTACCTAGTACTTGTCTGGCACATATATAATGGGTGTGTAATTGCCTGGAACATATCAGGTACTTACTTTTTACTTACTGGCATGTATGGAGCGGCGGTGGATGAGTGGTTGGAGCAGTTGTCCTCCAATTCAAGAGTTGGAGATTTGATTCCACCAGCAGTCACATGCTGAAGTGTCCCTGGGCAAGACACTGAACCCCTCATTGCCTCTGATGTGTGTCCCATCGATGTATGAATGTGACAAAGCACTGGTTATTCTTTGTACACAGAGTGCTTAATGAACAGGTAAATGAGGGTAAAGATTGTGTTGTAACGTGCTTTGAGTATTAATATGATAGAAAGGAGCTTATTAAGTGCAGTCCATTTACCATTTGGTAAAATAATTGTATGTTTTATTATGTAACTGTTGCTTATTTTATTTTATTTAATCAGGTACTTATACCTGGTACATATCAAAAACACCTGATACACATCAGAAACACAGCAGGTACTTACCTGGTACACATCAGAAACGCAGCAGGTACATACCTGGCACACATCAGAAACACCTGATCAGAAACACAGCAGGCATTTACCTGGTGCACATCAGAAACACACCAGTTACTTACCTGGTACACATCAACACACCAGGTACTTACCTGGCACACATCAGAAACACCTGATACACATCAGGTACACCTGATACACATCAGAAACACACCAGTTACTTAACTGGCACACATCAGAAACACACCAGTTACTTAACTGGCACACATCAGAAACACACCAGTTACTTAACTGGCACACATCAGAAACACCTGATACACATCAGAAACACAGCAGGTACTTATCTGGCACACATCAGAAACACCTGATGTACATCAGAATCATGCCAGGTACTTAGCTGGCACACATCAAAAACACCTGATACACATCAGAAACACACCAGTTACTGTACTTAACTGGCACACACCAGAAACACCTGATGCACATCAGAAACACATTACTTAACTGGCACACATCAGAAACACACCAGTTACTTAACTGGCACACATCAGAAACACACCAGTTACTTAACTGGCACACATCAGAAACACCTGATACACATCAGAAACACACCAGGTACTTAACTGGCACACATCAGAAACACCTGATACACATCAGAAACACACCAGTTACTTAACTGGCACACATCAGAAACACACCAGTTACTTAACTGGCACACATCAGAAACACACCAGTTACTTAACTGGCACACATCAGAAACACACCAGTTACTTAACTGGCACACATCAGAAACACACCAGTTACTTAACTGGCACACATCAGAAACACCTGATACACATCAGAAACACACCAGGTACTTTTCTGGCACACATCAGAAACACCTGATACACATCAGAAACACACCAGGTACTTAACTGGCACACATCAGAAACACACCAGTTACTTAACTGGCACACATCAGAAACACCTGATACACATCAGAAACACACCAGTTACTTAACTGGCACACATCAGAAACACCTGATACACATCAGAAACACACCAGGTACTTAACTGGCACACATCAGAAACACCTGATACACATCAGAAACACCTGATACACATCAGAAACACACCAGGTACTTACCTGGTACATTTCAGAAACATAGCAGGTACTTATCTGGTACATATCGGAAACACAGCAGGTACTTACTTACCTGGTACACATCAGAAACACAGCAGGTATTTACAATTACACGGTACACATCAGAAACACAGCAGGTATCTGATATGTATGATAATAGTTATGAAGTGACTGAGTAACACTCAAGTCACTGAATATGCCAACTTGATGCCAACTCTGACCTTCCATCTCTTTTCTTGTAGGAGGCAGAAATCTACTTCAAGATCAACATCAATTGCATCGACCCCCTTGGCCGCACGGCGCTACTTATTGCCATTGAGAACGAGAACCTGGAAATCATCGAGCTACTACTAAGCTTCAGCGTCTACGTTGGGGATGCCCTGTTGCATGCGATTCGCAAGGAAGTGGTGGGAGCTGTGGAGTTGCTGCTTAATCACAAGAAGCCCAGTGGGGGCATGCAGGTGAGGGAGAAAGTGAGAGGAGTGGATGAAGAATTGATTCAAACATGTTCAACTCATATTGCACAATGCAGTGACCAGATGTGCTTCTAGAAGGTTTGATTTGTGGTGTATTTAGGTGTTGAGTTTATGTGTCTTCTTCTGTTATTCTTAGGATCTATTCAGTTTAGGTTTTAGGAATTCGCTTATGTGTCTGTGTTGTGTTTAGAATGAGAATGTCTATCAACAGAATAACTCTCTTTTATGAAATGTAGTATTTATTCACTTGAAATAGTTTTGCATAAGATATAGTATATATCTTTGTATCCTCTAAAATATATAATATTTTATTATGTATAATCATAAAAATAGTGTTCTGTTTCCGTTGTTTCAAATTCAAAATATTTTGGTCATGGCCTGAAAGGGTTTATTGTGAGCATATGAAATGTGGTTCTGTGGAGAAGTTATAAACAGTTAATATCCTACCTGTTATAGCTGTTTAAAGTTTGAAACATAATGAAAACAATAGGTTTCTACTGAAGGTAGTGTTTATTTAGTTTGAAGAAATACTTTCATTATTAAAGTCAATTCAGTTTATTCATATAGCACCAAGTCGCAACAGAAGTCATCTCAGGGCACTGAACAGAAACATTCATCTACATATAAATTCATTTACCATTATTTATCTGAGGAGCAGACTGATTTGAGTTTAACATCACAGAACACTCATCTTGAGCAAGCATGAAGTGGAAAGGAAAAACTTCCTCTTGAGGAAGAAACCTTTAGCAGAACCAGGCAGGACAAGCAGCCATCTGCTTCGACCGTCTGGGTTTGAGAAGAACAGATACACAATGGCAGGTCAAGAATCACATGTTAAGATATAAATAGTATCAAATGAAAACTATTCATTTGTAAAATTAAATTTTAAGGAAATTAGGTAAATTTGTCTCCAGTATTCTAAGCCTATAGCCAACATATTCTCACTTCCTACTTGTCATATATGGACGTGCGTGTTCAGGTACCATCTGTGTTACATTGTTGATGCATCGGATAGCCCCTTCTCGTCATTAATTGATGTGCAGGGTGCTCTCATTGAATGTTACCATGTATGTCTTCAATCATTTGCCGTGGCACAGTCTTGCTACCATTAACTCCTAGAATATGATCCCGACATTTTTTCAAATTACCGGCCAATTTCCCACCTCCCATTTCTGTCCAAAGTGCTGGAGAAAGCAGTTGCTGCTCAGCTGCAGGAACACCTACAGCAACACTCTCTGTATGAGAAGTTCCAGTCTGGATTCAGAGCAGCTCACAGTACTGAGACTGCACTGCTGAGAGTAACAAATGATGTCCTCATGGCTGCTGACACTGGTTCTCCCTCCATCCTTGTCCTCCTTGACCTCACTGCAGCCTTCGACACTGTGGACCATAGTATCCTCCTCCACCGTCTTCATGTGGAGGTCGGTCTCTGTGACACTGTCCTGGACTGGTTCAGATCTTTCCTCTCCAATAGGCTGGAATGTGTCAGTCTTGGCAATGCCACTTCCCAGACAGTCGGTGTCTCCTGTGGTGTACCTCAGGGGTCGGTTCTGGGGCCCCTGCTGTTTTCCCTTTACATGCTGCCTTTGGGTCAAATTATTAATCAGTTCAACATTTCCTTTCACTGCTATGCCGACGACACACAACTTTACATCAGGACTGGAGCATCATCATCATCCCTATCTCCATCTTCACTCACTGCTCTCTCTGCCTGCCTGGAGGAAATAAAGGCATGGATGAATCAAAACTTTCTTCAACTGAACTGCTCCAAGACCGAGGCCATTTTGATCGGCACCCCTCACCAGGTACAAACATCAACTTTAACAACAATCTCCTTCTCTGGTCAAGACATCCCCCTCTCCACCTCTGTTACAAATCTTGGAATAAAAATGGACTCTCATCTCACATTTGAAAATCACATTAAGCATCTGTTTAAAACCTGCTTCTTCCATCTTCGAAACATCTCCAGACTTCGCCCATCTCTGACTTTTTCTGATGCTGAGAAACTCGTCCATGCCTTTGTCTCCTCCAGGCTCGACTACTGCAACTCCCTGTTTATTGGTATCCCTGGCAAAAACATTCAGAAGCTTCAATATATTCAAAACAGTGCAGCTAGGATTCTGTTGAGAGTTCGCAAATTTGATCATATTACACCCATTCTCCATAACCTCCATTGGCTTCCTGTCACCTACAGAATTCAATATAAAACTGCTCTCATTACCCATCAATGCTTGCACGGAACTTCACCTGACTATCTAAAGGACATTCTTGCACCATATTCATCCACCCGGTCTCTACGATCACAGAACAGTAATTTACTTCATATTCCTCGGACCAAATTGAGGACCATGGGAGACCGAGCATTCTGTGTGGCTGCCCCCCGCCTGTGGAACTCCCTCCCTGACGACCTGAGAGCTCCACAGTCACTGGTTGACTTTAAAAGCGGCATTAAGACTTTTCTTTTTAAGCAAGCCTATTCTGCTTTCACATGATTTTATCTTTGATCTTAGCTGTTATCTTTATTGATTTTACTTGATTTTATCACTTGTTTTATTTTATTTATTTTTTAAGCAAGCCTAAATCTACATGATTTTATCTTTGATCTTAGTCGATATTATTATAGATTTTATTTGATTTTATCACTTGTTTTATTTTTTACCTTTACCTTGTTACACATTGTAGCACTTTGAGATTTTTATTAATGAAAAGTGCATTATAAATTGAATTCATTATTATTATTATTATTATTATTATGTTGCTATAGCAGCATAACAAGCCAACCCTAATTATTGGATTTATCAAAAAGGAAAGTCTTAAGCTCAGTCTTAGAACTGGACAATGTGTCAGCCTTATTGACAGAAACTGGAAGATGGTTCCACAGGAGAGGAGCCTGATAACTGAAAGATCTTCTTCCCATTCTGCTTTTACAAACTAAAGGAACTGCAAGTAATCCTGCAGTCTGAGAATGAAGTGCTCTGTTAAGAAAGTACGGAACAACAAGATCCCTAATATAAGATGCCGCTCGGTTGCTGAGGGCTTTGTAGGTTTTGTTTTATGACCAGAATGATGTCCAGAATTGCAAACTCTTCAGCTAGCCCAAATCAGGCCAAGGTCTGAATGGAGTTCTGGCATCTTAAAACTATAATAAAAAAATAAAATTAATAATCCATTGTGCTTCATTGAAACACTATTTTATGTTTTAACATTGTGTAACAGTCAGTATGTATATTACTGTTGTAGTACCTTTCTAACGTCACAAGTGGGCGCCTCCTTTATTTGATATGTCATGACTCATTATAGAAGTAAGCAGTGTGTAACTGGGAGCTGCACTGCATGTACATGTTAGTTGCTCTGCTCAACCTCAGTAACGAGTGGTGAAGGATATACGGCCTATACACTCTATATATTCATGTATGAATATTAGACTTAGCGCCGTAGAGACCTGTCATTGTATGGTTTTCTAAGTAATGTACTAAAGTGCAAGTGGGACTCAACGTTCTATTGCTCTTTTCCAAGTTATGCTAGAGCATGTGTTGCTAATGCTAAGCTAGCTTTCCTCCTACGCACCACTACACCACAACTGGCATTAAACATCACATAGATAGGAACTTGGGGTGGGCACTATGGCTATGGGTGGCGGGATGACACTACTCTCGCCCCTTGAGCCTGTGCTCACTTTCAATGATGCATTTAGACAGTAAGGGTTTGGATTAGAGTTGGGGTGGAGGGAAAACTGGCATAATGCCAGCCTCTGCTCCTTCTTCTTTCCTTTTTTTTAATAGCACTTTACAACAACACACATCAACAGCGCATCTGGGGGCGGGGGTGTGTGTGTCGGGGTCTTTTTTTTCTTTCTCTCTTGCTACCCCCTGGTTCCCTGGCTGCCATTCCGGGGGTGGGGTCCGGTAGAAGGGCAGGCCATCGGGTGTTGTTCTGGACTATGGGGGTTCGGGGCCTGGGGGTTTGCCATGGGCGGGGTTGGCACCACGCTCTCCCTAGGGCTGTTTGGACTCGGGTGTCATGTCCTGTAGGCTGGGCTCGGGTTGGGCCGGATCTTGGATGTCAGCTCCTCTCTGCCCCAGAATGAATAGCTCTACCTCCTGGGTTTGGGCATGGGTTGCCCCATGTAGGGGGCAGGTACATGTCTTGGACCTGGGGGGTATAGTGCGTATCGGGAATATGAATGGAATGTGTCATTATTGCATGTCTTTGAGTGAGTGAAGGTGAAGATGAGGGTGGGTCTGTGTGATTGTGTCTGTGTATGAATGATTATTTGTCAGGCTGGGACTTAGACTGCCCCCTCTTTGATACAGCTGGGGCTGCTTGGTGTCGCGCCCCTGCCACATACCCCCCTAGTGGGGTGTGCCTTTGCCTACCGGCGCGCTTGGGGCCCTCGGTGTCGGGGCGGGCCGCTTGGGCGTGTGTCGGCTCGGCCTGGTAGCTGCCTGGTGGGGCTCGGGTCCTCTGGTCCTGTTGGGCCGGGGCCTGAGGGGTGTGCGTCCTCGGTGCCCAGGCCTAGGTGCCTAGCCCTGGGGCTACATTGGTGCAGCGGGTTACAGCGGGGGTCTGTGAGTATGTCGCTGTTGGCCCTGGGGGGTCATTGTGTGTAGTCGCTGGTGGGGCTCTTCCGGTTCTCCCCTATGGTCAGATCTGGGGGGTGGGCATGTGGTTCATCCTGTCTGGGTGGTCCTTGGGGCTCTGTGCTCGGGGTCTCTCTTGGGGTCTTGGGCTCTTGTCCCTCCTTTGTCTGCCTCGAGTCTTGGGGTCGGGTCTCATATGCTTCGCAGTCACTATTGAATGTTCTATTAGAGAAACCTTATACACTTGCTTTCCGTCTTTAATTTCTTTCTGTCCTATTTAAAAATATATAAAAAAAATTAAAAAAATAAAAATCATAATGGTGTGAAGAGGATGGCTATAAGATGAGAAGGGAGGCCATCTATAAAAGGAAACAACAACAACAATAACATCACATAGATATTAACATAGAATTCTATAGGTGTCTCAGTTTTGAAAAATAAAGTTTATTTTGGGGTTTTTGCAAGTGTAGTGTAAGTAGTGGCTGCAGCGGCTAGCTGTAGCACTTATTAATCAAACTAATAATAATAATAATAATAATAATAATAATAATAAACTTTATTTGTATAGCACCTTCCTACAATGCCTTGCATTGACCAATGTGCTTAACAGGACAGAAAATATAAAAACCGGTACAATAAATCAGTGAAAATAGAATAAAAAACAACAGCAATAAAAGGAGGCAATGGAAATAAAAATGCTACATACTAAAATACCAAAGTAATAAAAGTTACACACTGAAAGCTTTTTTGAACAAGTGGGTCTTCAGTCTGGTTTTGAACAGAGTCAGATCAGAGGTGGCACGCAGCTCAAGGGGGAGACTGTTCCAGGCTTTTGGGCCGGCAACAGAAAATGACCGGTCTCCCCATTGTTTGTACCTTGAGCGAGGCACCTCCAGCAGGTGTTGACTGGCAGATCGTAAAGCTCTGCTGGGCTGATGGACTTTCAAAAGTTCTGAGATGTACAGAGGTGCAAGTCCATTCAGAGCTTTGAAAACAAACAGGAGCAGCTTGAACTGTATCCTGAACTGAACCGGGAGCCAGTGTAGAGAGGACAGGACAGGAGTGATGTGTTCATATTTCCGTGTGTTGGTCAAAAAGCGGGCGGCAGAGTTCTGTACAAGCTGTAAACGGGAGATGGAAGATTGATTAATTCCAACATACAAAGCATTACAATAGTCAAGTCTGGAGGTCACAAAGGCATGGATGGCCTTCTCCAGATCACTACGGCTGAGGAGTGACTTTACTTTAGAGAGCAGACGGAGCTGAAAGAAGCTGGTCTTGACAACAGAACTGATCTGTTTATCAAGCTTTAAGTTGGAGTCAAGCTGCACTCCAAGATTTCTGACCACCGGGTTGAAGTGGGGGAGGGGAAAACCAACACTGGGACTGGGAAGGATGTTGCTGGTGTCATCGGGTGCACCAAATAAAATGCATTCAGTTTTATCTGTGTTTAGGTGGAGGAAGTTTTGAGAGAGCCAGTGCTTAATGTCATTTAAGCAGTTGACAAGAGTGTTTGAACTGGGTGAGGGGTTGGGAGTGACTGGCAGATAGATTTGTAAATCATCTGCATACATATGAAAAGACAGATTATGACGTGCAATGATTGATCCTAATGGCAGCATGTAAAGAGAGAAGAGGACTGGCCCCAGAACGGATCCCTGTGGTACGCCAGAGGTCAGAGGGGTTGATGAAGAGGAGGACACACTGCACTAAAACCATAGATATACGGAAGTATCTGATCTCGTATATCTCCGTATCTTTCACATATACGGACAATTTCCGGGGATTTCCGTATCGCATCCCCGGCAGATCCGGTTTCCGGATATTCCTGTAAACGGCCCGCAATGATCCTTAAAAAATCCCAAAATCCGGATACTTATATCTCCCGCAGATCCAGAACAAATGTGGCTGTTATTCCTCGGGATTGCTGCTTTACATCTTTTTGGAAACTTTCCGCATTTTACACGTATGGTTGGTTTAGGTTCGCGCCCATACGTGACAGATGTCTCTCGGATATTTATGGATTTTTATCTGTCAAGGATCTTGAAAATATGAGTGTATGTGATACCTCGGGATTCCTGCATTAGATCTCCTTGGAAACTTTCCGCATCTTACACGTATGGTTGGTTTAAATTCACGCCCATACCTGACAGATGTCACTCGAATATTTCCGGATTTTTATCTGCCGCAGATCCTGTAAAATGTGGCTTTTATCCCTCGGGATTCCTGCATTAGATCTCTTTGGAAACTTTCCGCATCTTACACGTATGGTTGGTTTAAATTCACGCCCATACCTGACAGATGTCTCTCGAATATTTCCGGATTTTTATCTGCCGCAGATCCTGTAAAATGTGGCTTTTATCCCTCGGGATTCCTGCATTAGATCTCTTTGGAAACTTTCCGCATCTTTCACGTATGGTTGGTTTAAATTCACGCCCATACCTGACAGATGTCTCTCGAATATTTCCGGATTTTTATCTGCCGCAGATCCTGTAAAATGTGGCTTTTATCCCTCGGGATTCCTGCTTTAGATCTCCTTGGAAACTTTCCGCATCTTTCACGTATGGTTGGTTTAAATTCACGCCCATACCTGACAGATGTCTCTCGAATATCTCCGGATTTTTATCTGCCGCAGATCCGGTAAAATGTGGCTTTTATCCCTCGGGATTCCTGCATTAGATCTCCTTGGAAACTTTCCGCATCTTTCACGTATGGTTGGTTTAAATTCACGCCCATACCTGACAGATGTCTCTCGAATATTTCCGGATTTTTATCTGCTGCAGATCCTGTAAAATGTGGCTTTTATCCCTCGGGATTCCTGCTTTAGATCTCTTTGGAAACTTTCCGCATCTTTCACGTATGGTTGGTTTAGATTCACGCCAATACGTGACAGATGTCACTCAAATATTTACGGATTTTTCTTTATTCATTTATGCAAATTTGATATACTGTAAATATAGGTTTGGCATTCATGTAAAATAACTATCTTAACATATGTTTCCAATACAAGCAATTAAATCATTAAATAATACAAACATATCATGAATTACTGAGCTCAAACGTCTTTGCTATAATGATGGATGTTAATGTCATGTTTGTATAAGTATGTCCTTTATGTCAATGCCTGCTGACAATGTTGCAAACTAATTTCCCTACGGGGACAAATAAAACTATCTATCAGTGGTTATTTGTTTTTTTATTTGTAATATCTGAAGCACTTTATGTACCGTACATTTGTTTTAAATCTGCTATACAAATCACAAGCTGGACCAGTAAACCATTTCAATAAGAACTATGAAAAATCAGTATAATATAACAGTTTATGAAACAGTCTAGTAAATACAGTACACAGTGGTATGTATATTCATAACAAATACTAATGCAAACATATCAAGACATAAAAAAAACTGACCATGACTTTTAAGATTTCACACACACACGCACGCACGCACGCACGCACACACACACACACACACAAGAAAACAAAAGCAAGGGTTTCATTTGAAATAAAAGTTGTTCTTGTGCTTCTTGGCTGCCTCATTTCCCATGGGCACTCTGCGATATGCTCTCAGGTGGATAAACTTTCCATGTGTCTTGTCTATGTGTCGGTCTGGCAGGCTGGCAACACCTCATTCTTCATCATTCAAAATGGAGCGACCAACAGACTGCCATGAATTCAAACGCTTCAACGTAAAACAGAAAACACAAGGTCAATAAGAGCACTTTATTAAATGCATCCATATTCATTCATTCAATCTTGATTTATGCAGGTTAATCTCATTGAGCCTCGAGGACTCATTTACAAGAGAGACCTGTCTACAAACTAAAGAATGATGACAACAACAGTAGATTTTCCATGAACAATCAAAAAGGCAAAAGTATTACACCTACCACTAGATGGCGCTTTAACACATCTCGAGGACAGACCCACCCAGCTAACCTGCAATTTAAAAAAAGAAATTGATCAGTATTTGTAAAGCAGTTTTACAGCAAAGCTAGTATATATATATATATATATATATATATATATATATATATATATATATATATATATATATATATATATATATATATATATATATATACATATATATACATTTTATATAT